>CAJQZJ010000363.1:409317-436120 GCA_907164525.1 Lophiomys imhausi | reverse complement strand
TGTGTGTGTGTGTGTGTGTGTGTGTGTGTGTGTGTGTGTGTGTGTGTATGAAGTCTAGGTCCCTTTCATGATTTTAGCAATGACTGCAAGGTCCAGAGCCCTCGATGGAACCTTAGGCTAGAACGTGTTAGTATCACCATGTTGAAATATCACCATCCCTCATCATTGAGTCTGCTCTGTTTCCCCTTGCATCTGCTTTCTGCCATTTGCTGGAAGATTGGAGGGACATCCTGACTGTTCATTGAATTGAGATGGATCAATTGGAGAGCATTCTTTATGAGATCTTCTGAGTTTAAGCTGATCAGCTCCAAATCCCATGCTTCAAATTCCATCCCTTTCCATTTTATGTTGTGGCTCTTGGCTCGGGGTCTCCAGCTACTTGGTGACCTCTGGTGCATTAAAATAGTTTTGCTTTGTTGCTGAGCTGTGTGAACTTTCTTGAGATATAAACACAGCTTAGAGTATTACAAATGAAAGCTGTAGTGTCAAGCTGTGTTATTCTTTCCTTGTGAGAATCAAACAAAAATGCTTTCTTCCACATAGTATGTGCCAATGCCTCTTTCCACTCATCCCTACACACACTGCTCTGTAGTGCTCCCTTCTGACAGCAGAGCTCAAGGCCCTCAGCTCCAGAGAACACAGGACTAGCTATGGGCTTTAGTAAATGTCATAGAACACAAAGCAATACGTTCTTCACTTTGGGTATTTCAAATGTAAGCTCTATCATCGGTCTTGAATCCAGTGCCCAAGTACACAGCTACACAGCAGCAAGTGGCTATGTATGTACAATTGCATCATCTCTTCTTTCAGTGTTATAACTGTGTCTTTTTTTCTGACAAAATCATAGAGATAAAGATGGTTTTAAGACAATAAATAAAAGAAATGTAGTTGTACCTTGTTTTTGTTTGTTTGTTTGTTTAAATCCCAATCATTCTGTTTTACTAATGAAGACTCAAGAGCCAGATGCTGGGGTGAAAGCCTGCTAGATCAGAGAGGCAGAGAAAACACCCAGATGACCTTCCTACTCCACCAACAACCCAGAAGGAAAAATCCACTTCTCCTTCTCCATGCTGTCTTAAATACCCTTCAAACTCAATGTTCCTCTTCTACTTCCTAAGCATCTCAATTCATCCTCCGGACTTCCTCTCACTCTCTATGTTTTTTTTTTTTTTCTCTTATGTTCACTCCCTGCCAACTGGTTGCTTGCCCTGCCTCTTGACCTATGGTTGATTTCATTTAATCCTGTTTACAGACAGCTCTTGTATTAAAGGGATATGCTAGGGCTGAGCCACACCACAGTAACCTGTTTACAATAAACAGAAAGTGTTTGGATTAAAGGTTGAGCCACACCATAACTAGAAATGGGGTTTTCCAGTACACAATCTTGGGATTCACAATGTGATCAAATGTGATACAATAGTACCTTCCTATAGAGCAATCTGAGATTCTTCATAAGGGAAGGCTAGAGAAATATGAACTGGTTCCTAAGTGACCTCTGGGTTTTTTTTAATGTTCATTTTCTTTATTTTTTAAAAGTTTTATGTATTTTGCCTACATGTATGTCCATGTGAGGTGTCCAGTCCCTGGAACTGGTATCATAGACAACTATGAGCTGCCAAGTGTGTGCTAGGAATCGAACCCAGGTCTTCTGGAAGAACAGTCAGTAGTCTTTACTATTGTACCGTCTCCATCCCCAACCCCTGGATTTTAATACAGTTTCTGAATTTGGTATATACAGTACATCACTGCAACAGATGCATAAAGCAAAGACAGGAAGGAACCCAACTGGATGTCTATATTGGTTAGGGTTCTCTAGAGGAATAGAACTGATAGATTGAAACTGTCTCTCTGTCATCTGTCTGTCTGTCTGTCTGTCTGTCTATCCATCTTCACCAAAGCATATTTATTAGAGTGCTTCCAGCAGACAGTCTAAGAGTCCAGGTGTTGTTCACAGGACTGGACGTCTCAGATGGTCTTCAGTATACTCTGGGATCCTGAAGAAGACAGCTTTAATACCAGTGAAGGAATGAGTTTGTTAGCCAGAGTGAGGGCAAGCAAGGAAAGAACAAGAGCTTCCTTCTTCCAGGTCCTTTATATAGGCTGCCACCAGAAGATGTGACCCAGATTTAAGGTCGATCTTCCCACCAAGCAAGATCTGGATTTAGGGTGGGTCTTCCCTCTTCAAATAATTCAATCAAGAAAAATCCCTCTTGGATGTACCTAACCACTTGGTTTGTAGTCAAGTTGGCCACCAAGAATAGCCATCACAATGTCAGCCTATAGGATATCCTTGTTGAGCTCCCAGCTTCCTGAGTCCTTTCCCAGAAGCCCTCAGATTATAGTTGGTGGGGCTGACAATTGAAGTCCATGGAAAAGGGCACCTGGCCTGAGTATAGCAGGTGGTTCTGCTGCTATCCTGTTATCCTGGGGTAGGGGACCAGGAGCTGTTTCTGTATTATAGCTATTGTGGGTGTTGAGGTGAAAGTTTGTATGCCTCTATTATTGTATTGTGGTTCTAGTGTGACTCGCCAGTATTTCCCATCTACCTTATTATTCAAGCTACTTCTCTTGTCCCTGCTTCTCAATGACTCCTTTCTTAATTCCCATTCACTCATGAGACACAGTCTCACTGTGCTGCTCAGGATGGTGTTAAACCATAGAACCCAAGCAACATTCACATTTCAGTCTCCTGAGTGGCTGGAACTACAGATATGTACCAACATGCTGAGGTAGTGCCCATTTAAATAACCAAATGCAGTTTCTTGTTGTCCAGCTTTTAAAGGATGACTGACTCAATCATTAAGAAAATAAACAACAACAAATGCTGGTACATACAAAAAGGAACTGCTGGTATGCACTGCTGGTGGCAATCAATGTGAATGTTTCTCAGAAAACTAAAACTCTTATCACACGACCCAGCTGCACCATTCCTGGGTATTGACCCAAAGGACTCAAATCGTGGAGATGCTTGCACAGCACTGTTTGCATGACACTGTGGTGACTGTTGCACCGTGTTCCCTCCTTTCTGCCTCTCTTCCCTGATGCCGACAACCCCGCTTCTGCTTTCATGGCTCATGAATTCTTTTCTCCATCTCCTACGATAGCTTCTCCCCCATGTTCTTTTTCATGCTTTCCTTTCTCAAAACTGCATCTATTCTTCTAATAACAATATTGGTATCTGCTCATTACATGTTTGGCATGCCATGGCATACAGCTTAGCACAGACTCCTTTGCAATCTCAAGCCACAAGGTTAGCAGCTGGCAAGAGATTGGGTTTATTTTTCCTGGCCTTTTCTATGTGGATGCAGGTGTACTTAGTTACTACTTATGATTGTTTGTTCGGCATGATTTTTTTTTAATTTAACAATAAAGAGGTTAGTTATTGTGTGGAGTAGGCTCCATGTTTTTGTAGCATAGTGCCCTTTGGTAGCACAATAGGCCTGCATGACAATTCATTTGTTCAGTGGAGCTCTCACTGTAAGGAAATTAGCAAATATTAAGGGCACCATCCTTGATGCCTTAATTTTAATTATTATACTTTAAATATGTTTTTATTCCTTGAGAATTTCACACATGTTTAGGTTTTAAACTTAAGTGCCAATTTCATGTACAGTTAGGATGTCACTGTTATAAGTTTGGCATTACCATGGGTCAAAAATATTCAGAAAAAAAATTGTATCTGTGCTGAAAATGTAATTTTGTCCCTTGAACCAAATGGTGTAACAACCATTTATCTAGTGTTTTCAATGTGCTAGGCAATATAAGTTATCTAGATCACTTACTGTGTACTTAATGTCTACAAGAAGATGTGCACCTTGTCCTTAAATGCAAGTGCTATGTCACTTCTTGCTAGGAACTTGAGCATCTGTGGATTTTGACTCTTGGGGCAGGGGTGCTAACCTTATCAGGATGAACCATCTGATGACCTAGTCTACCCAGATAATGACTCGCTTCGCACTTGGGAGTCACACTCCTGGTGTCCCTACTGTGAAGTTTGGGTTCTCTGATGCCACTGGGCTCTCTCTTTGAACCTTAGGGGGAAGGTGGTGGAGCTTTAGAGTTATTTCTAGGGCTGACAGTCTGACTGATCACTCACTCCTTTTCAGAGAGCAGGGTGAACGGAAGCAGGCTTAGTTTACAATACCTGGGATTAGAGGGGCATCAGGGTGAGCCTCTTGGCTGTGAAGATACTGAAGAAGGCTCTAACAGTTATCTCTAGTCAGCCTTCAAGCAAGATGCCATCTGTGGTTCTCTCAGATGCTTTTCAGAGTTTCTTACCCTAATTGGATATGTAGAGAAAAAGATGAAAACAACCCCCCCTAAAAGAAACAACTCCCCCCCCAAGAAAAACCACAAAACAAAATAAAACAACAACAAAACCAACAAACCAACTCCCCAGGCATCTGCCTTTTTTTTCCAGCAGGCTCCATTCTGACTGGCTGACTGGCTGCGGGCTGGTGCTTTGTGAACACAGGCTGAGCTTTCCCTGTGTTTGGATATCCTCCGCTGCTCCCCATCTTCCCGCCTTTCTACACTCAGGCTGTTCCATCCTCCCATGGGAGGAGGGAGGAGAGTGAAGCGTGTTCAGCAATGAGTCACTGTCTCACAGCATCAACTTCTTTTTTGTTTGCTTATTTTATTAATTTGTTTATTCACGCATCCCCTCTTCCAGTCCCCCCCCTTCACACAGCCCTTCCCTTTCTCCCAACAAGCTCTCAAGTATCAACTTCTTAAAGGAGAAAATCAAAAGTAGGAAGCTGCTCAGGCTGAGCTCCCTTGTAAAATTCCCTTCCTATCCTTTGCCCAAACGTACTGGGCCTAGTATGTATGTCTTATATATTTACCTAATTTCTTAATAGCAAACTTACATTTCAACATGCTTAAGACCTTCTAAATTTATTTACCCTTTATAGGGCAAAGTAACTACCTGGAGATCCTAAGGGCCTCTGGAGAAGCCTGGACACACAGCAGAGCCTGCAGGCTCCCTGATTCCATTACTGCCCATGGTTTTGGAGCCCTCAAGGGAACTGGTGAAACAAGACAGTTATCTATACCATTTTGCTGTATGGGTTTCAAAAAAAAGAAAAAGAAAGAAAGAAAGAAAAGAAAAGAAAAAACTCCCTTTCTCCTAGTCAGACTGCCTGCATGGAACAGGGCTACTCTTGACCTGCCCAGCTAGCTCTCCGGTTTTCTTTTCTTTTTTTCAAAAAAGGCTTCCTCCAAGCGATTTGTATCTCAGTCATGTTTCTCATTTAGTCAGTAGTCTCCTCCCCTGGAAGCATTGTTCACTGCTTTGAGTTGTATGATTGATGACAATGAATACCCAGAAGCCTTTGCTTTCTGTGTGTTCCTTGTATTCATCACGGCCATAAGAACTAGTGTGACAGCAAAGAAAACGGGAACCAGATTTTTCTCTCAAAAGGCAGCTTTTTATTTATTCATATTTGATTTTAATGAATGTATCTGCATGTCAGTGTGTGTGTGTGTGTGTGTGTGTGTGTGCACATGTGTGCAGGTACTTATGCACTTGTGTATGAAGTCCCAAGGTTAACATTGGGGGGTCTTCCTGTCCACAAATGTATCTAAAAAAAATCTATTTTTAAAAATTGTGTGTTTGTATTTGGGTCTGTGCACATAAGTTCAGGTGCCCATAGAGGCCAGCACAGGGAGTCAGATCAGATCTGGAGCTGGAGTTACAGGCTGTGTTGAGCACACTGACCTACATGCTGGGAATCACACTTAGATCCCCTGGAGAGCAATGTGCACTTTGTAATGGGGGAGCCGCAAACATAGCAGCTTCTCATTGAAATTCCAAATGTGTCCCTGTAGTAGTGTGCAGTGCATCTTCAGGGTCTACCACGATCTGGCTGCCTTTGTTAAATCTGCTTGTTGCGCCGGGCAGTGGCACATGCCTTTAATCCCAGTTCTTGGGAGGCAGAGGCAGGTGGATCTTTGTGAGTTTGAGGCCAGCCTGGTCTACAAAGTGAGTCCAGGACAGCCAGGGTTACACAGAGAAACCCTGTCTTGAAAAACAAAAAAACAAACAGACAAAAAAATCTGCTTGTTGTATACTTTGCTGAGGCATTCTGAAACAAGCCATAGGTATATATTTCAAAGGATGCAGAATTTCCATGCACTACTAAAATCAACTCCATTTCTCAATCCTTTTCCACAGGTAAAGTGGGTTGGCTGAGATATTCTTCTGACAACCTGGATATACAGTATGTCTTTCCTCACTAATAACTCTATATTTTAACAGACTGTACTTAATTCTGAGCCAAATTTCTAGAATGGAAATACTATACCATGGCCCAGAGTGCTGCACTATGGCACTTATAGCCAAGCAGGTCTCTGTGTCCCCAGATATTCCAGGGCAAGTCAGCTACTCCAGGACAGTTGATTGTTTTGGTTTCAAGAGAATTTAAGTTTAAGATTCCCTTACCTCATAGCCATCCCATACTTTTGACCTCAAAATGAAAAGCATCATATGGAAGGGTGTGTTCTTATACAAAGTATAACTTTTGAGCATAAGGGTTTCAAATATGCTTAAGTAACAATGCAGTGAACCTTCATATTTGTCCCTAAGATTTTAAAGAGAAGCTAGTAACTGCTATATAATTATCTGACTATAATTATATAGTTATCATTATAACTAACATAAATCTTTATATTTATATATTCTTCAAATATACATATATATATGTATATTTGAAAAAACATATTGTTTTCAACTGCCAATAGCTCCTCACCTAGGGGTAGGTCTTTGTGAACCTTCTTCCCATCAGTGATAGAATTTTGCTTGGCTTAATTTTGTGTGGGCAACAATAATAGTAAGTTTCCCCTCCCTGGGCTTATGACCTCCCCAACTGAAGGTTTCTGAACATGTTTATACCAACTGTTTCTCTCTCTCTCTTGTCTTTTTTTTTTCTTTTAAAGACAGGGTCTCCCTGCATTGTCGTGGCTGTCCTGGAACTCATTCTGTAGACCAGACGGTCCTTGAACTCAGAGATCCACCTGCCTCAGCCTCTCAAGTATTGGGATTAAAGACGTGCACCACCACCACCGGGCTCCAGCTGCTCTCTTTATTTGCTGATGTTCTTACAGTCTTTTCGTATTTGGCAGATTGTGTAGTTCTGACATCGTACAATAGATGTCCTATACCTGACCCAGACAGAAAATCCTCTCATTGCCCTTTAAATAAAACCTACACTCTATACCTGCTTTGTGAGACCCTGTATAACCAGGCTTCTGCTGTCTCTCCACTGTCTTTGAATGCTATCTTCCTTGGTGCTTCCTCCTGTTTCCTGTAACAGGCTCTTTCCTTTCTCAAGCTGTTGCCATTTCTGTTCCTTCCATGTGATGACTGTCTGAAATAAAGACATAGAGCCACATGTCTGATTTATCGATTTAAAATCTATGCCTGGATTTATTCCAGACATGTAACACATCAAATATAAAGTAGCATAAATTAAAGAGGAGAAAAAAAATAAGGAAAGATAAATAAGGCAAGAGACGCTGGTAGAGCCAGGATCAAGACTAAGAATGCATACTGTGAAGAGCCATAGGCTCGAGATGGGTGGGCCATTTGGTGCTGGATTTTCTAGTGCCCAGTGAGGAAGGGATCAGTTACACAAAGCCATAAGGTAAAAAAAAAAGAATGGTACCCCTGAGAAAAACAACTGCTCTTTGAGAACAGAGAGAAACTTTTTTTTACCTGAGTGTGGTTGTAAAAAGAATGACATACAATGGGAGAACCATTCCGTAACAGACATGGCAAATCTCACAGGAGCCATTGTTCCAGGGACCTTCTAGAACATGAGTTCGCCCTGCCGAGAATGGTTGGTTAATTCTGATGTAGGGGGTGGGGGCGGGGGCTCTAGGGTACTGTCCAGCACTTGGTTATTGCTGCTGCTGTCTGTGCTACTGCACACTTTCAGAGTTTATGGACCAGGATGTGGGCCGAGCAGGCGCACTTCTTAGCTTTTGATGTAACTTTCTTTCGCTGTTTTAAACAAGTACTGCTGACTTTTATCATCATGTTGTTTCTCCTTGCTGCTGTCAAACACTTCAGAAACCCTGCTTTTCATTTCATTTTCTTTCAGGGTATGCTGTTAATGCCTGCTATCCCACCCCTAGGTTTGATATATTCTTCCTACATGAGCAACCTGTGGGTCATGACCCCTTTGGCAAACCTCTATCCCCAAGAAATATTTGCATTACAATTCATAACAGTAGCAAGGTTATAGTTATGAAGTAGCAATAAGAATAATTTTATGGTTGGGGGTCATCACAACATGAACTGTATTACAGGGTTGCAGCATTAGGAAGGTTGAGAACCACTGTGCTAGGTAAGGGGGATAGTTAGACTCCCAGGAAGTATTTTGAGAATGTCCAATCCATCCTCAGTTGGTTTTAATCTCTGTCGTCTCTGTCTGTCTATGTCTCTGTCTCTGACACTCTCTCTTTGCTTCTCCATCTTCCTGGACACAGGGTCCTGATATATAAATTAGCCTGGCCTGTAACTTAGGATCCTCTTGATTCATACTATTGAGTGCTGGGATTTCTGGTGCGCACCACTGTACCCAGTCTCCTAACCCTAAATGCAGTGATTTTCTAATCTCTCTGATGCTTTTCTTGTTTACCACCTGAATGTCACTTGGCTGTCCTTTAACTCAATCATGTGTACAATCACTGAGAATTCTAAAGAGAATGGAGCCAGGAGACAGAAATTGTTTTCCTTTGCTGCACAGAAAGTCTCTTCTTGTGGAAGCTGTCTGCTTAAAGGAGCTGCTTCAGCCAAAGCTGACTTCACCGACCACACACCTTCCTGACAGCATAGTGGTCCTCTGTCTGTGCATTCATGTGACAGGTTGAAGTTGCTGTGGGGTTTCAGTTATGACTCTTTTTTTTTTTTAATATGTGTAGTGCCAAGGGAAAACAGTATTGGATGCATCAATCTCGGATAAAGAAGACATCCACATTCACAGAATTCGTTTAGTACCACACATGGGCTACGTGTGGATGTTTCTCCTGCAGAGCCCATTTTCTTGCCTCCACCATTTGGCTCTGGTAGAGATTAGAGAGCAGTGCTTCCTTGAGCTGCACTGATAACAAAGCTTTCATCACCAGGCCCTGGGACTGCTCACGGGAACAGAGGTCACTGGTGTGACACTCAGCTCGGGCAGCTGACAGATTGGCTTTTGTTCTTTCCTTCAAGGTTCTGTCTTCGGATCCCAGCTACAATTTATTTGAATGCCGAGGTTTTTATTAACCATCCTGTTTCTATTTTGTGCTTTATGACAAGCCGTGGGTGATGAAGATAAGGACGTGTGTGGCTGAGTGAAGGTTAGCCTTCGAGGGGGCAGGAGATGAGAAGCCTTTGAGCAAAACCTGGATGTGATTAACTGCTGGGTTCGCCCAGGGATGTTTAGTTTTATGGCTATTGTTGTTTATTAAATTCCTGCAGAAAATAACTTTTGTGATAAATCCAAAACTTTATAGATCCTAAACCCCCTTTCTCTAGGAAAGCACTTATTTTTATAATGTAGTTGTCAATTACACAAGATTCTTTAGAAGTGTAAATATTTTGTAAGAGCAAGAGAGATTATGCTTGTTGAAGTTTTTTGGACAGTGCCAAAGAAGCACGTAATAAATTATCAATTTTGGTTGTGCTAAAAATACTCTTGTCCATTTTGTTTTTAATAATAGTTGTTCTAAGTGATATGTACACGTTGAATATTCACTATATCCCAGGCTATGTGTTAACAACATATATTATAATACTATCTCAAATCTGAAACCATTTTTAACCCTCATTTTGTCACATTGGTCTGTCAATCAGCTTTCTCAGTCTTGATGCTGACACACTGGTGGATGTGTGTCTCCAGATAGATCTGAAAGTCACCTCTGCTCATTTTTCAGTCATCATCATCAGAATTTTGTCTTGATATCTGCAGCTCCTGATACCATAATGGCTCAAACTATTCTTTTACAGCCCTAGTGTCCCCATTTTGGGCAGGGTTGAGGAGGGTGTTCCTGGCAGGAGGACCAAACTGGCCTTATTGTGATATTTTTGGCTTGGGTATAGTCTGACAACAGGATGTATCATTATTCTCTGACTGATCTGTCCCACATTGCCTCTCAGCATCAGAGTCTGGGTGGGACTTCCTTTCATGATGATACAAACCATCCCAGAATCCAAGATGGAAGTCGTCATAGGTAGAAATTCTCAAGGCCTGAGACTCTCAAGGTCAGAGCTGGAATAGGTTTCCAGGCATAGCAGCATAGGTCTATAATCTTTTAGCCCTGGCTGTCCTGGTACTCGATCTATAGACCAGGCTGGCCTAGAACTCAGAGATCTACCTGCCTCTGCCTCCCAAGTGGTGGGATTAAAGGCAAGTGCCACCACCACCCAGTCACAGGCATGTAATCTTATCTCTTGGCAGAGAAGCAGCAACTTGGGGAGTTTAATGTCATTGTTGGCTACAAAGAGGGTTTGAGGCCAGTTTGGTATACATGAGATCCTGTCTCAAAATCCAACAAAACAAAACAACTACCATATGTCACTGTCTTTCACTACATACTACTGCTCAAAATAAGTGGCAGAGGGCCTGGAGAAATGACCCAGTGGGTGAGAGTACTTGCTGTCCTTCCAGAGGACTGGAGTTTCAGAACACGTAGTGTATAGCTCACCAATGCCTGTAACTCCAGTTCTGGGGGATCTGACAGCCTGTGGCAGCCTCCTTGTGCATCTTCATGCCCTCATGTGTATACACACACACACACACACACACACACACACACACACACACACACACACGAAATTCAGAGAGCTGCTCTCACCTCACATTGGAATGACATACCTGTACTGCCACTCCCCACTTTCATGGGTTCTGAGGATTTGAACTCTGCTCCTCAAGCTTGTATAGCAAGTGCTTACCCACGGAGCCATCTCCTAAGCTCTAGTTTTGCCTTAAAGACCAGGTCTCACTATATAGCCCAGGCTAGCCTTGAACTCATTAACCTCCTGCATCATCTTCCTAAGTGCTGGGATTATAAGAGACATCAGTAACGTGTGATCTCTCTAAAAAAATTTACTTATTCTTGTTTGTTTTGGTTTTTTGAGACAGGGTTTCTATGGGTAGCCCTGACTGTCCTGGAACTTGCTCTGAAGACCAGGCTGGCCTCTAACTCAGAGATCCGCCTGCCTCTGCCTCCCGAGTGCTGGGATTAAAGGCGTCCTCCACCATCACCACTTATTTACTTGATTTACATGCATTGGTGTTTGCATATACATCTATGTGAGGGTATCAGATACCCGAAACTCAAATTATGGACATTTGTAAACTGTCATGTGGGTACTGGGAATTGAACCTTCGTCCTTTGGAAGTGCTCTTAACTGCTGAGCCATCTCTCCAGCCTGATGGCATCTTTTTTTTTTTCTTGTTTCATGGGGCCAATCTCCTTTTCCACCTCTGTCCACTTCAAAAAGAGCTCCTTTCACTTCTTCCTCCTCTTATTTCTGTAGGTGGTGATTTAAATCTCTTGTTTCCATGTTCTCGTCCAATGCTACCGATGATTTCACTTCTTATGAATAGAGACAGTATCAGGCCATCGAGAAGGCTCAAAGGTTAAAGGCACTTGCTACCAAGGCTAATGGATTGGATCCCTGGTACCCACATGATGGAAGAGCATCACTTCTCTCTGGTTGCTCTCTGACTTCCACAAATATGCCACTGCATGCATGTGCACACGTGTGCGCACACACAATAAATAAATATAAAAAAGTTAAGTTACTTTTTTATAAGTTAAGTGCATTTGCATGTGGAGAGGGGTAAATGTACCCCAGCACATTGGCAGAGTCCAGAGGACAACTTGCAGGAGTCAGTTTTCTCCTCCCACCATGTGGGTCCTGGGGATAGGACAGAGACCATTAGCCTTGGCAGCAAGTCTTTACTTGCTGAGCTTTTTCGTTGACACCCAATGTTTTTCAAATAATAAATAAAAAAAGATGTCCCCCCCCCAACTAATGTCCTTGGCTTGCCTCTGTCTTTTCATGACATTTCTGAGCATTTCGTCCTTACCGTGGGGGGCTTATTGCTATTACCTTGAAACCAACATTCTGTCAATCTGCTTGTAACAGCCAATGAGACTAGATGTTTTTTGTTTTTGTTTTTGTTTTGGCTCATTTGCTCATTCTCTCATAGAATGAAGCTGCCCCTTTTCCTACTCCCCAACTCCCCACTATTTCCCCTCTGACTGATTGGGTGAAACAGTTTTTGAGCACATTTTTTTTCCCGTTAATCCCCATGTTCAGGCATGTATAACCTCATCTCTCACATGACACAACCGTTCAAAGTGGCCCCTCTCCCCGCCTTATCTCTTCCTGCTCCTCCTGGTCTTTCCACAGTAGTTGGTCTCAGGAAATTCCACTGAGAAGAAACCTATACCTTATCACCTCTCTTCCCATCCTCATTGCTTACTGCTGGGAACTTGAATTCTTGAAGCATGCAGGCCTCCGCTGGCTTCCCCTAAACTCAGTGGTATGTTAATGAGCCTCCACCAATCGAAACTCCTCCAATCTAATCATGAAAGTGGATTATTCAGTTGCCTCGCTGTGGAGTGCTGCTTGAGGCCAAATTGTGGCACAGCTTTTAAAACCAGTCTTGGGTCTATACCTAATTTTGATGAATTAAAAACAAACTTTTCCAGTGGAGTTATAGGACTATAAGTAATGTAGGATCCTGAGGGTGGGATCAGTTGCTGATCGTCTTGAAAGCTCTGCTTTAATGCATGGGTTATGCAGTATACCTTGAGTAAGATGTGGGCCATCTCGTTAATGGTTCTGAGTGTGACTGTGAGACAAACTCTATGAAGACTGAAGACGGCCAGTAGTGGGTAGTGGTAGCTCTCTCCTTTAGTATCATTCTGTCTCTCCTGATCCCAGGCAGGCTCCTCTTAGACAGTGTCCTGCTGGGGCAAACCCCTAGCTCTTTGTAAATAGCACTCACAGAGGATTCCACCGGGTCCCAAAGGAATACATCTGTAAATTCTAAGTTTTCTGCCATGATCATATATTGCTTAGAGAGTCGAGAAACGTGCTTTGTGGTACTGTAGGAGACACAACTCCAGTGGCAAGTCCTCTATACATATGAAAATGCATCTTCCGTGTGCTGAGTGTGACACTTTTCTGAGCATTCACAGTGGCTGTTCATGATGCCTGGCTATTTTCCTCATGCAGAATGTTCTTAGCTCTCCACTTGTGCCTTTTGTCAGCCATTAAAACATCAGTGCATGATCTCCCTGAGGGTGATCTGGACTCTCCCCTCCCAATTCTTTGGACTATCCCCTCCCCCAGTTTGTTCATGGCTATTTTGCAAGGGTATATCCCACCCATGCAGGCTCACTGATAGGTGAGCTGGGCTCTCATGGTGCTCCCTGCTTGGTGAAAACCATGTTCCTCACTGATAGTAATAGACAGACAGACAGATGTTTGTGCCACATATGTGCTCTGCTGCCTAGTAAGCAAACTGCTTTTTGGTGGGAAACACTTAACCAGCCAGAAGTTGGCCTCGGGTTTATGCATCAGCTCAGATCTGTAAACACTGCTGCACTAGAGTTCAGTGCTTCCTGACACTAGATGCTGTTAGCTTTTCTTTTGCCTTCTGAGGAGAAGCACACTTTCCTTGTATTCACACAGAGTGAAGCTGTTCTCATGAACACTGGGGCGTCTCGATTGGAGCTAGAAAATGTGAATTGGTGATTCAAATTATGTGCGTTGCCCTTATTTTGCAGTTTTACATCACATTGCTCCCTCTAAGTAAGCTCAGGAATGATTGCCTAACACTCAAAATTGGATTAAAAAAAATCTTGCCAGGTCTTTGTCCTATCTAGTTTAGCACTCCAGGTGCCACTAGTTATCTGGGCCTTTAATTGTGTACAAAGAGGGGCCATTACCAGTGAAGCGGACGGTTGAAGTGCTGTGGATGTGAACCTTCTCTGCCACCTGAAGATGCAGTTACTAGCTTGCAGCCCATTATGCCTGTTCCCCAAGACTAAGTTTCTGTCTCAGGAAAGTACCCTGGCTGATCTTGGTGGGCAGCAGAGGGCAGGCCCCTGAAAGCAGACCTGGGTTTGCAGATGATCAAATGTGCAGCAGAAAGACTGGTGTCCAGCTGGTGCGTCTAACTGCTTTTGCCTTGAAAAACACTCCATACAGACAAGGGGAGGAGCTGTACATAAGCAGAAAGCTGAGTCAAGGCTGCCTTTTCTCCTGGACTTCAGGAAGGAAGTACAACTCCTATGATGAAACCAGTAGTATGTGAGGATATGCAAGAAGGCTGAGTGTGTTGATTTGGTTGAGAATGGCCTCTATAGGCTCATATATTTGAATACTTGGTCCCTAGTGGGTAGAATTAATCGGGAAGGATTAGGAGGTATAGCCTTGTTGGAGGAGCTGTGTCACTGGGAGTGGTGTTTGAGGTTTCAAAAGCCAGGTGGTGCCATTTCCAGTTAGCTCTCTCCGCCTCATGCTTGTGGATCAAGATACATGCTCTCAGCCATTGCTTCAGCACTAAGCCTGCCTGCTGCCATGCTTCCCACCATGATGGTTGTGGACTCACCTTCTGAAACTGTAAGTCCCAAATAAATTCTTCTGTGAGTTGCCTTGGGCATGGTGTCTTATCACGGCAACAGAAAATTAACCAATACACCGACCTTACCCTATGTGCTTGCTAGAGTAAGCCTCTTGCTCCTTGATCAGGTCTCATCGTAAACTATTTGGCTCAGTCAGGGGATCAGTAGCTCCTAAACGGGATGAGGGACTCAATTGTGGCAGTCTCATTTAAAGGACTGCTGTAGAGGTGGCTGGTGTGTTCTGGTTGAGGCACCGATTATGTCATAGGCCTGTTCTTTGTAGGGTTGCATGCTGGAGGGGTCTTGGGGAACAGCTAATTCTCAGGGCCTAAGAGTGGGTCTCTTCCTGTTTCAGCTGTAGTCGCCTCTGTTTCCATTTGTTTTGTCTCAGCCGGCCGATGCATAGGGGCTGTTCTGTACCCTCTCTGAGGCTCTGGTCACTCACTGCTTGTCTCTTTTTAGGAGCCCCTGCTAAGGTTTAAGTATGTGTTCCAAGTTCAGGTAGTGGAACTGTCTGTAAGGCGATGGTGTGATGGGACTTTCGGCCAATGATCAAGGCTTTACCCTTATGAGTGAGGTTAGTGAATACCCTCACTAGTGGACCCTTGAGAGCTGACTTCCTTATCCTTTCCCATGTGAGGACAGCAAACCAGAGGACTTTCACCAGAACCTCACTGTGCTGCCACTGTGATGTTGAACTTGTAGCTTCCAGTGCTGAGATACCCATGTTTCAGGTATTTAGATGTTGCTTGGTTGACAGTGTGTTGTGATAACAGCCATTTAGCCAGAGATAATGCCAAGGCTCTACACATGCCTCCATCTCTAGTACACTTCCTCCTGCTCCTGTTACCTGTCCACTCTAGGTCTTGGTTCCTGGCTTTTCCCATTAAAGTCCCAGTCTCCCAAATACAGTCAAAGGAGTTACAATTCCCCTGTCTCTCAACCTCCACTATATCATGAAGTTGATTACCTGTTACTTCAGAGCCTCACAAATTAGACCTGTTCTCTTCCTCCCCATTGCCCTTTGGATCACTTATGGCCCTACATAACTTGCTATGCTATCTATTATATATTATAAATATATAAATTTATATATGAATATAGATTATAAATATATATTTATATATATAAATACATTATAAATATATAAATTTATTTATATATTATAAATATATAATAGATAGCATAGCAAGTGATATAGGGACATAAGTAGCTTTTAAAAATTATTTTATTTCATACGTATGTTTGCCTGCATGTACACATATGCAGTAGGTGTGTGTCTGGTGCCTAAGGCCAGGTAATGGCACCAGATCCCCTGGAACTAGAGTTACAGATGCTTATGAGCTGTGATGTGGAAGTTGGGAATTGAATCTGGGCCCTCTGCAAGAGCAGCCAGTGTTCTTAACCACTGAGTGTCCAGCCCTTGTTTAGAGAGCTTTTACGTCATGCAGCTGTCACATTCAGTAGCAATGTTTGTAGTTGATTGCTAGTTTAACTTCCTCTAGAGACTATTAGTACAGCAGGGGAGGAAACATCTGGATATCTTTTGTACCCCAGTGGTAGCATTGAGACAGTGGATACCAATTAAAGCATAGTTGAACTTCATTATTTGTAGATTGCTAATCATATCTAACATCGTACTTTGAAAACCCATCCACTTGGAGAACTTAATATGTAACAACTTGCTGTCCTTTTGTAGTTATTTAGGGACATGTGTGTAGCAGTGAATGGTTTCAGCATCCCTCTGTATGTGTCTCTGGCTGAAAGGGGAAGGAAGGCAATGCTCTATTCTATTTTAACTATCATATTGTGAAAAGGTTTGTTTTGTTTTTCCAGGCTGCATAGCACTATGCTTTTTGTGTTTTTATATTTTGTGAATGATGTAATTGCTTAAAAACAACCTCAGTGTAGTGTGGAGTCTCTGAGCAGGGTTTCCAAGTCCAGAAAAGGATGTGACATGCCTCACAGAAAAGGCTCCTTAGCTCTTATTGACTGTGATTTTGACATTAGTGGATCTGCGATGCTTGTCAGATAAGGTCTTTGAACAGAAACATATAACATAAGGTAATGGATTGAAAATGTTATGACCAGAGCTTGCTAATCCCCCTAGTGAATATGGTTTAGTGTTTGCAACATTATAATGACTTGAATAATGAAGATTCATTTGATATAAAATCATTTTTTATTATGGAAATTGAAGCTTCAAGGGTTTTATGTTTAGTGTGTGTGTACACATATGAGCACGTGGTGGAGGTCAAGGACCAACCTCAGTGTTGTTTGTCAGGTGCTAGTTGCCTCATTTAGAGACAAGGGCTTTCAGTTGACCTGCAGCTCAGATTAGGTTGGCTTGCAAATCCCAGTTATCTATCTACCTCAGCTTCCCCAGTGCTGGGATTACAAGCATGCTCTACCACTCCTGATTATTTTATGTGGGTGTCTTTTTGGGGGGTGGGGTGGGCAGGGATCCTTGTGCGTGCACAGCAAGTTATTTCCCTACTGAGCTATCTTCCCGGTCTCCTTTTGTTTTGCTTTTTTGAGGCAGAGTCTTACTACTATGTTGGTCTGGAAGTTGGGATCCTCCCACCTCAGCCCACAAAGAAAGCTCTAAGAAAGTCAAGGTCTTGCAACAGAGCAGTCGGCTAATGAGCGTTAACTGAAACTTTTCTTTGTTCAACAAATATTTATTGAGCCTCTACTTTTGAGTCAGGCACTGTGTACACTTGAGTCTCTGGACCCTTAACCTCCAAACCAGATGCATGTGAACAGAATCCCGACGTCTCTAGTGAGTCATTACAAATACACTCAGTTGTACAAATCGTCAACTCTTTTTGAGTTTCACCAAAAATATTTACTGTATGCTTTTGGTCTCCAGTCTGCAGGCCCATAGAGACGTCTGTTCGATGTCTGAGATGTTTTCTTAAGTTGCAAGTTTTCCCAGATGAATTCCACAATGGGGATATGTTAACAGTATATTGTTGGAACATCTCCAGGGAAAATAGTTTTGGTCAAGGAGAAAAACATTAAAAAAAACACATTAAGAAAAACAAAAAACAAAAACCAAAAACCAACCCAATCTGTGGTCATTGAGTAGTCATAGAGGGAAATATTTTGCAAAGATGTACTTATTTATGTTTTCCTCTTCGTCCCAAAGTCTGCTTGGTGGTGGGATGTCTGGACAAAAGGGCATTTGTAAATATATGGTTGACCTTCCAGCTAATTACTTCTATGAATAAATTTCCAAATACTTCAGGAAGCATTCTTGAGTTTTTTCACATCATCTTGAGAGAGAGAGAGAGAGAGAGAGAGAGAGAGAGAGGGAGAGAGAGGAGAGACTGTGTTGGATTTTTATTTACTTGTTAGAAGAAGAAAATGGAGATAGAGCCTTTGGTTTGAGTGGACATTGCTGTACCTGTTTCCCTTTGAAGGAAGCAGCGAGAAGAGCATAGTCTGAGAACATGGCAGTGTTTGTGTAGTGCGGTTCAAATAGTTTGTGTGTAACAGATGTTGAATTTAGGCTCGACAAGCCTTTGCCCTATGCACAGACATACCCAGAATATCACAAAGAGAAGATTCTGAGAAGAGCAATTAAAGTTTTTGTCTAGCAATTGGAGCACCGTCTACTGAGAATGAAGTATTAGGAGATGCCTGTTTCTCTTGGGACACAAGGCTGGTTCCATTGTAAAATGGAGTGATTTGAGTTCTGTAAGAAGTCAAGCCAGGGTTCATGATGCAGTCCTGTAACCCCAGCAACTTAGGGGACTGAGGCAAGGGGATATTAAGTAGGAGATCTGCCTGGACCGCCAAGTGAGTCTAAGGTTAGTCTGGGCAACTGAGGGATGTTTGTCTCACAACTCAAAAGGATATAACTCTGTGGTAGAATGCTTGCCTCACATACACACCACCCCAAGTTCAATACTCAGTGCCACTTGTCTACTTACAGAGCAGTTATGGGCCAGAGTGACAGCTTAGTTGGTAAGTTGTTTCCTGTGCAAGCTTGAGGACCGTGGCAATTTATACAAGAAAGTATTTAGTTGGGCTGGTGCTTTCAGAGAGTTTCATGATAGCAGTGTGAAGACATGGTGGCAGACAACTGAGAGCTTAAATTTTGATTCACAAGTACGAGGCAGAGAGAGTTAACTGGGAATAGTGTGAATCTTTTGAAACATCAAAACCTGCCCCCTCGTGATACACCTCCAAAAAGGGCACACTTCCTAATTCTTCTCAAATAGTTCCACCAACTGGGGACCAAGTATACAAACATGAATCTATGGGCACAATTCTCATTCACACCACCACAGAGACCCTGCCTCAAAAAATGAGTGGCCAAGAATTTAAGAAAGACACACCTAACATCAGCCTCTGACTGCTACACACTTGCACACAAGCACACAGAGGAAACCAAACACATTCACGTGTGTGTACTTATGCACATGCACGCACACACACCTACACACACACACATACACAAAGAGAATTTATTTTTTCTTTTATAATTTATGGGTTGGACCAAATGATCTTTGGCTTACTTAGTTGTATGCTTTTTGAATTTGGGAAAGGCTTGTGTCCTCAGGATAGAAGCTGGTACCAGTGATGCTTTTGTTTGGATTGAGAAGAGCATCCTATCCTCTTGGATGATCTTGAGCAGTGCACACTAGATGTAGATCTCCTCTGTTCCCACATCTTGGTGTGCCCCTGATGAGGGAAAAGTCACATAATGGTACACAGAGCTCCTGAGCTCTGAAGGAGCCATTGAGTGACCATCTAGACAACACTCATGGGCTTGTAAGCACATACACTTCTTCAGTGACCTGCTTTAAGGGCACAGCTAATGAGAAGCCATTTTGCAGAGAGGTGCGAGAAATAAAGAGACAAAAAGATGTAGAACTAGAAGGAGTGGTTGTGCTCTGCTCTGCTTAGGCAATCTTAGTTGAATCAACCCTGCGTGGCCCATGAGGCTTCACTCTGTGCATCTGATCATGCAGCTCATTGGTGGTAGTGGGAAAACTTTTTTTTGCCTTACTCAGCTCAGCATGATCTCTCCTCCCTGCTCCCTGTAATGCAGTTATAATTTCATGGGCTTTGTGGTATGGCCCAGTTTTGTTCTAGAACTCCTATTCTGTGGTCAGATGCATCCCTGGCATAGCTCTCCTTTCTGGAGACACATTAGGGAGGCTTAACAGATTTTGTTTCAAGGCAAATGGCCAAGTCTTCAACCAAATCAGTTCTTGCAACCACTTCAAAGTTGTAGGAACAGGTTTCCACCTGCCCACCTGTCCATCTTCTGGTGTTAGAGAGAAGGTATAAGGTAGCGTTGTGCATCCTGGTTGTTTTTTTTTTTGGGGGGGTGGGAGTCAGCTTGACACAAACTAGAGTTATCTGGGAAGAGACAGCTCAATTGAGAAAACGCCTCCATCCATAGTGTCTGTAGGGCACTTTCTTGATTACTGACTGATATGGGAGGGCTCAGCCCATCGTGATATTGATTGGTACCACCTTTAGGCAGGCAGTCTTGAGCTGTGAAAGAAAGCAGGTGAGCAAACCAGTGAGTACTCCTCCATGGCTTCTGCTTCAGTTCCTGCCTCCAGTCCCCTGCCTTGAGTTCTGGCCTTGACTTCCTTGATGATGGGCTGTGATGTGGAACTGTAGCTGAAAATAAACTTCTCCCTAAGTTGTTTTTGGTCATGGTGTTTTATCACAACAGCATAAACCCCCCACTGTGACAGTGTGAATGCAATGTAAGCCATTTGTGCTTTTAGAAGTATTAATGCATGCCCTGGGTTTTCATACCCAAATTGCTTCTTGTAAATTATGAGACTATATCCTCCTGATTTACCTATAAAGAACATTGATGGAATGTGTTCTAATTCTAGGGTGGGAGACCCATTTTTTTTTGTACAAATTTTCCAGTAACATAATCCACACTATTTATACTGAACTCCTCCAAGGAGTTAGAGCACTTCCAGTCCTTTCTTTCAGGGTTCTGCAGTTCTGATGTAGGTGGAAGCCCCCCAGGAGAACGCATGGGCCTGAACTCCTTGTCTCACTCATCTTACAAGACTATATCACCTGTGGAGAGGTGGCCATTAATATGGCGCTGATTGAGATATCAGTGGCCAAGCCTTTCTGATGATACACCCAGAGTCAGGTTTCAATGGCACCATGAGTGCCTGTGTCCAAGGCATTAGTTAATACTCATTGCACACCTAACTCATTCAGCCTTACAGTAACTGTGCATGCTCAGTGGTACAATCATGCTCTTCACCTTCTCCCAACCATAAACAGACAAAAATTTTTGGTGGTGATGTTTGTTTTTCAAGACAGGGTTTCTCTGTGTGGCCTTGGCTGGCCTGGAACTCACTCTGTAGACAAGGCTGTCCTGGAACTCAAGAGATCTGCCTGCCTCTACCGCCCAAGTACTGGGAGTAAAGGCATGG
Source organism: Lophiomys imhausi (assembly GCA_907164525.1). Lineage (NCBI taxonomy): Eukaryota > Metazoa > Chordata > Mammalia > Rodentia > Muridae > Lophiomys > Lophiomys imhausi. The sequence continues at coordinate 415,052 of CAJQZJ010000363.1, read as the reverse complement.
GTCACCACTGCCTGGCTATGACAGAGATTTTTTTATTTACAACTTTTTCATAATGAAGTTTAAAATAAAAATTGAAGATTTTTTTTTCAGTATTTTTATTATTTGATAATTTCACACATTATATTTTGATTTTATCCTTTCATATTCTATACCCATAAAACTTTGTGTCTTTCTTTTTTTCTTTTCTTTTCTTTTTAAACCTATCGAGTCCCATTAGCGCTGACTATGTACTCTTGGATGTGTGTCATGGACTGGATCTACCAGGGGCAGGTAGGTCTTAAGAAAGCTAACTCTCCCTCAGTTACCAGTAGCTCCTCAGCTAGGGGTGAGATTTGGTGCCTACCTCCTCCTTCTAGGCTGAGATTTAGTCTGGCCTGAGCTTTCGAAGGCACTTGAAGCCTTCCTTACTGCAATAAGACATATGAAGGAGGAGGTAAGGGGATACAAACAGGAAAGAACACAGTGAGAGTGTCCCTATCTGCAGATGATATGATTCCACACACAAAAGACTCTAAAGAATCTGCTAGAAAACTCTTACAGCTTCACCTTCTGCAAGTCACAGAATACTAAGTTAACACACAGGGCTAGCTTTTTTTTTTTTTTTTAAATAAAGGACTTATAGGTATAACTTATGTCTGTGAAAAACTAGGGGAGGAGACATTTGGGCCTGTGACCTATATATTCTACTGACTGCAAGGGACAGACTATGAAGCAGTTTAAACCCTTATCCATTTTCCCAGTTGCGATAACCTTTTCTTTCTTCTGGAATCTCTCAGCCAATGAGATGACAATCCATGGTCCTTTGGATGCCGAAGAATGCTGACAGATATTTCGACATTTTCTCTGAAACCAAAATTTGTCTGTGTTTTTTTTTTCTTTAAATGAACTAACACTGAATAATTTTTATAGTAGATCCTGCAAAAAGAGCGTTTGGTTTATTAGAAACTTTATTGTTTGGACAATATAATAAGCCTTGTGTTTACAGCTCATCACTAAAATGCTGCCACTTAAAACAGATCAATTAGTCAAGTAATTGCCCACTAGATACATATGGGAGTAATTAGGTCCAGCTGCTGTTCTTGCCCATCAAAAACCAAAGCAAATGACCTGGAATTAATATGCTTAGAGCTGCTGTGTTCTTGAATTCCTTAGACCAATTTAAAGCCCTGGCTCTCTGGAAGCAAATTAACTTCCTTCCATTTAAAATATATTATATACCAGCAATTACCAAATACGCAAGAAAATAATTTAGTGTCCAGGTAGTCATTTGTGCTTCTAAAATTTAATATAACTCAAAATACTGAAGCCATTTTTTAGTGAAATGAGACCCAGCCATGAATACTCTCTAGAGCTTCAAAGAAGTGGTCCCTATGTCTATAAATAGTAGAAAGTATATATTCCTTTTTTCATTAGGTATAAGGAATTTCAGCTAACTCTTGTGCCAGAAATCCTATCCCATCCTTTTAAAATGAGCATTCTTTTCGCCGACTGACCAGTAGTAGACCTGCCCATTCACAGTCTAATTGTAAAATTATAGTGTGCAAATATTTGCCTTGGGGAACAGTCATTAGTCTTTTGAGGGACTGACAAGTAGAAGTCCTACCCAAAATCTCTTCTCTTCTTGGCCTGACCCCCCTCTCCCACCTGTGCCCCGAGTAACCCTGGTTATCATGTTCACAATAGAAACAACATTTAGAATAAATTGTCAGAGCAGGTTACAGGTATGTCAAACACCCCGGATTTCTCCCAGGCTGTGTGAGAAGTAGACATGGTGCTTTCTTTGTGAATGGTGTTGTAGTCATCTGCTACTCTCAGTTAGAGCTTTAGTGCTGGGCCCATGCAGATGGAACACACAGGTATATACTGAGAAGCCAGTGTATCCCAGCGGAGGTGGGCTTGGCCAACAGCTGCTGTCAGTGGACTCTGCAGTTCTGTCGGCTTTTTCTAAGCTGTACTATGTGCAGGGACTTCCCCTCCTAAGAGCTTACAAAGCCAGCTCATAGGTTGGGCCTGGTCATGCCTGTTTTTACATAGAGTTTTATTGGGGCACAGCCACATCGTTTCATTCCTTTGCTGTCTATGGGGGTGCTTCCCCATGATGGTGGCTAAGTTATTATACCAGAGACTTCATGGCCATAAAGCCTGAAAGATTTGCTGTCTGGTCTTTCATTGAAAATTCTCTGATAGAACCCTATTCAAGTTGCTTGCTAAATATGCCTCCTAGCTAGACATGGTGCCTGCTTGCTTTCTTCTCAGCAGTGGGGCTTTTACCTCAGTTTTCACCCCTAGCCAGTGAGCTGTCTGGCAGAGCTTGGAGAAGAGAAAGTTTGCTCTCACTCATGCCTCAGACTTTGTCTTTGGATTTCCCTATTGAATGGGGAAACAAACATGGCGAAAATTGAAAACAGAACTTTAGAACCAGAAGACAGCCAGCTCCTGGGGGGCCAGGCTCCCTCGTTGTTCAGGTGAAGATGCAGGGACAGTGACAGGGAGAGAAGTTGGCCAGAGTCACATGACTAGGTTATGCTGGCAGGTTTCCTTTGGATCCTCTTCCCATTACTGCCACCCTTATGCACATGCCCAGAGAAAACACTCTCAGTAAGCTTTTTTTTTCAGTGAGAATATTCACTTATTTATTACCAAATATTATTTTATATTAGATTGACCAGAAGAAATAATTAATGGTTAGAAGAAAAAAATTAAAAATTACTGAATATTCAGAACACTTCATTCTCCATTGTTTATCCAGTCAGCAAAATTTTAAAAATATCAAATATTCCAAGCTGTTTCCTCATTATTAAATAGTGATCTATCCAGTCATCCTTTAGCCACTGTACTGGTAGGGTTTTGTTTGTTTTGTTTATTTGTTTTTTGTTTTGTCAGCTTGACATAAACTAGCTACCTAGTAAGAGGTAACCTCAATTAAGGAGTTGCCTCCATCAGATTAACCTGTGGTGTATCTTTTGGACATTTTCTTGATGACTGATTGTTGTGGCAGGGCCCAGACCATTGTGGGCAGTGCTACCCCTGGGCAGGTGGTCCTGGGTCATATAAGAAAGCAGGCGCTGAGCAAGTCATAAGGAACAAGCCAGCAAGCACCATTCTTCTGTGGTTTCTGATTTGGTTCCTGTCCCAATTTCCCTTGACAATGGAACATAAAGTAGAAGACAAAATAAGCCAATAATATTCTCCCTAAGTTGCTTTTGGCCATGGTGTTTATCTGCATGGTGGCAATGCAGAAGCACAGAGTAAAATGTGTAACACTTCTTGTCAACAGTTACAGTGCCTGCTTCGTAGCTCAGTGTTAAACATTGTGGTAAGTCATTATGCTTCTTACTGGGGATTTTAGCAATATTTGCAGAGTTGTGCTTTATGTCTGTTGACTCAGTTTTATCAATTACTGTTCTCATTGAGACCGAAGTTCTGCTTCTGGCGTATCTATTTATATACACTTTTATGCTTTGTAAATAACATGCAGTTATTACATAAGCCGTGTTTGGTGATATTTCCCATTTTCTCCTTCTCAGAGTGATCACTATTTGTAACTAATATTTAAGCTTCTATTATAATTGAAAATCAAATATTAGACTACTTAACAAATAGTATTTGATCTTGTGAATTTTGGCTTTAACCCCGTGTCAGCATGGTATCTTTCATCCCATTGGGTCCCTACTGCTGCATGGTGTGCAGTGGGGACAGGCAGCTTACTGGTTGACCTCAGGCATTCTCATCCCACTCCCCAGCCTATCCATGAAGTGGAAACAGCAGCACTAACCTCACAGTGTTGTTAAGAGAGGAAAATTTGCAGCAAGCACACAGGCCCTTTTCTCTGGCATGGAACAGATCACTTCAATAAAAATCCTGGAGCACTGTAATTTGTGGGTTTTGTATAGTCAGCGATAAACCTTTGAATGCATTGGTATCATTAAGCAGGATTAAAACCATAGTACCAGATTAAATGAACTCATTTTTAGGTCTAGAGTGTTTGATGTCCCTCTGCTTTCTGGAAGGAAAGATAATCAGCTGTGGGCTGGATTCATAGAGAGGCCTTATGAGGCTCTGTCTGGGCCCCAGTGACAGGAGGGACATGTGCCAGCTCTCTGTAAAAAGAGGGAAGAATAGTGCCCTCCTAGAGAAGGGGAGGAAATGGTAAGACACCAGCAGGAGTGTTTTGTCCAGGCTTCCACCACAAACTTACTTGAGTGTTTTGGACCATAGCTGAGAAGCTACAAAGGAGGTCATTGGAATAAGACAATGGCGCTGTAGTGGGGCACGCCTTCTAAAAGCATTTTCAGTACAGGCTGGTATCCAACCCAACTGGACAGAGATTGCACTCTGTAGGGGGGAACTGCTGTTTTCACTTGGTTCTGAGTCAGAGCTGGATTCTATATGATTTCAAAGTAGTGACTGTCTTTCCTCTCTTTTATCCTACAACAAAGTGTTTTGTAGACCCAGGCTTTTAAAGGGGATTATAGCATTTTATTCTAGGTTATAGACCTCACATTGTAAAAGAGTCAAGAGTCAGGGCTGCAGAGATGGCTCCAGAGTTAAGAGTGCATACTGATCTTGCAAAAAGTCTGAGTTTTGTTCTCAGCACCAAGGTCATTTGACAACTGCCTGTAACTCCAGCTCTGGGGACCTGATGCTCTCTTCTGGACTCCCAAGAGGACCTGTACTCATGTACACATATCCTCCACCTTACACAGATATACATAATTAAAGTAAAATATTTAAATAATAATAATAATATTTTTAGAGCATAAATTCAGTCCTTGCCAATTGCTTTCCATCTTGCAAATGAACCTTGCTATGGTGTGCTAAACCATGTTTAGGGTTCTTGAGTCTCAGAAGGAAACTAATAGCAGAGGAAGGTGGGTTTCATCCCATAGCTGATCGGCAGCTGATGACTTGCAAAGGTGAACCAGCACTGGAATGCCTTCTAAGTAACAGTGTGACCTGAAGAGTCTGTGTCCATTTTCCATTTAGAAAGGCAGAATTTTGCTTCTGAGGCCTGCTTATTTCTGGACATTTGTAAAAGCTACTCTGTGTAGCATGCTGCTCAGAACACTTTCTGTAGCCTGGATTTGCCTGCTTTGTTTATACCTTTGGAGAAAGAGAGTACAGTCAACTAATCACACTTTGGATTGATGTAAAGTCCATCCTATGTTCAGATTCAATGGCTGACCATAACCTGCAACCAATCTGACCATGATAAACTCTTTATCAAATTGGGGTTTCTTTACATTTTAATTTTAATTTATTTCAAGGATTTACTTATTTATGTATATGAGCACTATTTGCATGTATGCCTGCATGACAGAAGAGGGCATCAGATCACATTATAGATGGTTATGAGCCAGCACGTAGTTGCTAGGAATTGAACTCAGGACTTCTGGAAGAGCAACCAGTGCTCTTAAGCACTGAGCCATCTCTCCAGCCCCTATTTTTATTTGTTATGTGCATGGGTGTTTTGTTTACACCACAAGTATACCTGATGCCCATAGAGCCCCGACAAGGCTCTCCCTGGGGCTGGACTTACAGATGGTTATGAGTTAAAATGTGGGTGCTGGGAATCAAACCAGGTCCCCTGGAACAGCAGCCAAATTCTCTTAACTATCTCTTTTCTCTTCTGTACATTTTAAAATTACATTTATTTACTTGTGTGTACACATACAGATGCACGCTACAGTGTGTGTGTGTGTGTGTGTGTGTGTGTGTGTGTGTGTGTGTGTGTG
>CAJQZJ010000363.1:396117-409307 GCA_907164525.1 Lophiomys imhausi | reverse complement strand
ACCTCAGCAGCCCGTGTGATACAGCTTCTGAGTCCATGTCCTGGGTGTTTCTTGCTGCTGTCTCTGCCACATTCTGTTTCTTTACAATTCACCTGTTCCTGTTGCTGTTGAACCACCCAGGATGAACCCTTCTCCTGCCTCAGAGCTATTTGCCCAGATACCTCCAAGCTGGGGTAGAGAGGTATGTGTTTTTAGGTGAGATTTGCAAGGTAGTGCAAGTGCAGAAAGCTGCATCACGCAAGAAATATGTTAGAGGGAGAAGTATGACTCTGGAATGTTGGGTGAGTTTTCCTAGAGCAGCAAAAAAAAAAAAAAATGCTTTGCAGTTCAAATTCCAGCTGGGATCATAACTTCAGAGGAAATGTCACACAGTGCAAGCCAGTGCTAGGTGCTGGTGTTCTCCAAAATGTTTATCCTTTGTACTAAAAGAATTAGACATCTTTTAACATGTTGGGGACACTCTGAAACCTAGTCACATCATAGAAAGAGACAAAGCCAGAGGAATGGGGGGGGGTAGTGTGACTCATACAAGGGGAACCTGCTCACTCTGGAGGTACAGAGCCCTTGTTTTGCTTTGGGTTCACAGGGCATGGTTGTCCATCCACTCAACTTGGTGTCTGGACAGAGGCGGATACTGGAGACCTCTTTGTCTTCTACTAGGCATTTGTGTTTTGTTTTGTTTTTCATTTCTTTTTCTTTTTGTAGCTGGTCCTTCATTGTGTAGAGTGAGAGACCTTAGAACACTCAGTCCTAAATGGGTAAATGGGATGTTTTCACCAGGGCACAGGAAGCTCTGCATAAGAGAAGGCGGAAAACTTGTAAAAACCCAGAAGGGATGGAGGACACGGAGGAAACAGTGTCTTCCAGACACAATGGGACTGATGAACTTATGAATTCACAGAGACCGTGACAGCATACTCAGGGCCTGCACAGGTCCAACCTGATTGGTCCCAGCATTGAGTGAGAAAAGTGGACACATGCTCCCATCTCTAACTCAAACTTACTCCAGCTGATAACCACTGGTAAAGGAAAAATTAGTTTTCTCCTATGGAGTCTCCCTGGCTACACAAACCATGCTAAGGACAGGTCCCACACCGGGCCACCATAAAACAAACTCGACAGTACTTTTGGAGATAATTTTTTGGTCTCATATTGTTTTGTTTGAACATTTTAAAACGTTTTTTTGTCTTTTGCTTATCCATTCAGTTTCTGATTTTGTGTTTTTTGGGTTTTGTTTGTGAATATCTTTGTGTGTATGTCTTTTGCTTTTTCGTTTTGTTTCATTCATTGTTTATTTAATTTTTTGTCTGTTTGTTTTCTTTCTTTTTTCTTGTTTCTAAATATTTACTTATTTATTCATTTATTTTCTTTTTACCTGTCACTTTTATTGAATGAATATTTTGTTTGAAAATAAAAAACATTATTTTACTGTTAAGTATATTGATATTTTTTTAAATAACTAAATAAAATACTAGCACAGAAATCAATTTTTAATCTGAAATATATGGAAAAACACATTTTTTGATCCTGAGGTCTCCCTTGAACCCATCCATTAAAACACAGAAAGTGATTGTGGTGTTTGCTTGCTTTTCATTTCTGCTCCATTGAAATAGTATTTTAAAATTGTAGATATTTTTGATCTGTTTGAACACCATTAATGTTAGCTCTCTAGTAACTTTTTTCCTTTTGTTGAAAATAGCTTTTTGTCTCATATAGCATATACTCCGATTATGGTTTCCCCTCCCCTACTCCTTCCAGTTCCTGCCCACCTCCCCTCCATGCCGGATCCATCGGCTTTTCTCTCTCATTAGAAAACAAACAGGCTTCTAAGGAAGAATCATAAACTATAATAATATAAAATAAAAACAAACAATAGGAATAGGACAAAAGAGACAGAAGGCAAAGAGCCTTCTTCTTAAATAAACAAACAAACAAACAAACAAACAAACAAACAAATAAATGAATGAATGAATAAATAAATAAAATAAAATACAATAAGATAAAAATGGGAAAAAAATGCCCTGCACGACATTATGAGACAAGAACCCTCCAAAGATGCCCTGTAGTTCATTTTGCGTTGGTCAACTACTACCTCTGGGCATGTAGCCTGTCCTTTGTTTCTCCACTGAGACTCCCTTGGAAAAAAACTGATTTTTCATTTGCAAGGGGCTATCAATTGTAAATAGCTTCTGGGTTAGGGATGGGGGCATGTGTCCACCTCTACTTTCAGTTCTAGCCCCCTTCTGGTGCAGAGCAGTACCACCTTGTTCATGCTGTCTCAGTCTCTGAGAGGTCATATATGCATAAATCCTGTTGACTTAGAGGGCCTAGTTTCCTTTGTATCCTCCATCCCCTCTGGCTCTTATACACTTTTTGCCTCCTCTTCAGCATGGTTAGTTCCCCAAGCCCTGGGGTGAGGGATTTGATGGAGACAACACAATTAGGATTGAGTGTTTTAAGGTCTCTCTCATTCTCTGCATATTATCTGCCTGTGGGTCTCTATTTGTTCCCATCTACTGCAGGAGGAAGCTTCTCTGATGATGGCTGAGCAAGGCACTGATCTGTGACTATAGCAGAATGTTGTTAGAAGTCATTTTATTGCCATATTCCTTTAGAAGAACAGTAGTGTTTTGTTTTCCCATAGATCCTTGGACTATCTAGTCTCACATACTTGGCCACCCAAGTCAGGGATGGGTTTCATCTCATGGAGTGAGTCTTAAATCCAGTGGTTGGTCATTGTTACAAGCATTGTGCTATTATTACACCATTGTATCCTGCAGGCAGGTCACCATTGTAGATCAAAGTGTTTGTAGCTGGGTTGGTGTTTACCTTTTTTCTCTGGTAGTGTGAAGAGTATCTTCCAGTTCCATGAACACTAGCCAGTTGAGGCAAAGGCTCTGGCTACACACCAGCTCTACTTCTCTGTGTTCAAAGAGCTTCATAGGTGTTGTCTTCAGCAATAGGACCTTGTTGTCAGTGTGTGGAGGGCAACCAATAGCCTTGGCAGTAGCATGGATTGTTTGGGTGTTCCCATGGGGCCCCTTTCACCCACAACTCGATGAGATATAACCCCTCCCTGGAACTGGAGGTTTCATTTAGTGATGAGAGATGTCCAGTTGGGGTTCTGTCTCACCCATTATTTTGTGATTTCATTTAGATATCCTTCATGCATGTGTATATTTTAGGATACTTCTACTATATTAGGTTTCTATATAAACCTGGTCTTTAGTTTTACCTGTCCCTTCCTGAATTTCCTCCCTTGCCCATCTCCTCCTTCCCAATTTGACCCCCCTGTTCCAGGCTCCTGCCACCCATACCCCCTGGTTCCACCCATAACTACCTATTCTATTTTATTCTCATAGATTAATCTCTTCCCCCATTCCCTTACTCTATACCTAACCTCTGTGTTACCTCTGTGTCTACCTAATGTAGGTTTAGCCTGTTTATCAAGACTTAACAGCTAATGTCCACATATGTGAATACATACCATGTTTTTCTTTTGGAGTCTGGGTTAACTCACTCAGGATAACTTTTTTTTTCTAGCTCCATCCTTTTACTTATAAATCTCATGATTTATTTTAACAGTTGAATAATATTCCTTGTATAAATATACCACATTTTTTTCACCATTCATCTGTTGACAGACATCTAGGCTGCTTCAAAATTATGACTGTTATGAATAGAGGCCACAGTTACCCTGATACATGAGTCACATAAAGAGCCAATAAAGAAATAGAATTACAGATAAATTTCCCTTGAGAACATAGATCCTAAAATTCTCAGCAAAATACTTGCAAACAGAATCCAAGAACACAGCAAAAAGATCATCCACCATGGTCAAGTAGGCTTCATCCCAGAAATGCAGATAAATGTAACCTATCATATAAACAGACTGAAAGACAAAAAACACCCAATCATCTCATTAGATGCAAAAAGATTTTGACAAAATCCAGCTCTTCATGATAAAAACCATGGAGAGACTAGGGATACAAGGGACATACCTCAGCATAATGAAGGTGATTTACAGCAAGTCCACAACCAACATTAACCTAAATGGACAGAAACTCAAAGCATTTCTGCTAAGATCAAGAACAAGGCAAGGCTGTCCACTCTCTCCATACCTATTCTATATGGTACTTGAAGTCTTAGCTAGAGCAATGAAGCAGCTGAAGGAGACCAAGGGGATACAAACTGGAAGGGAAAAGGTCAAAGTATCTTCATTTGCTGATGATATGACTATATACATAAGTAGCCCTAAAAATACCACAAGGAAACTCCTGCAGTGGATGAACACTCTTAGTCATGTATCAAGAAAGAAAATATACACAAAAGATATACTGAGAACGAGATTAGGGAAACAATACCTTGAAAAAAAATCTTGAGGTAACTCTAACCAAGCAAGTGAAACAAACTTGTTTTCTTCTATTGTGTCTCTAATGCCTGAGATTCTCTCTTCCATCTATTGTATTCTGTTGGTGAGGCTTGCCTCTGAGGTTCTTATTTGTGTTCCTAAATTTTTCATTTCCAGATTTCCCTCACTTTGGGTTTTCTTTATTGATTCCATTTCCATCTTCATGCCTTGAACTGTTTTCATTTCATTCCACTGTTTGTGTTTTCATTAATGGGCTTATTCCTATCTTCTTTAAGGTCCTTGAGTATATTCATAATAGCTATTTTGAAGTCCTTGTCTTGTGCCTCAGTTATCTTGCACTTCTCAGGAGGTACTGCAGTAGGGTTGTAGGGCTCTAGTGGGGACATACTGTCCTGGGTGTTATCAATTGTGTTTTAATACTGGCATCTAGGCTTCTAGGGTTTGGAATGATTGTTATTGTTAATTCTGGGTGCTGATATCTGGCCTTTTTTTCTGGGTGGGTGTTTTGTTCCTTGGTTTCTGTTGTACCTTTTGGTTCTTAGGAGAGTGTGGTGGCTGTGGGTTGCATAGTCTGGCCTTTGAGGGTACCCGAGAAGAACATGTTTCTAGGTATTGGGATCCGATTCTAAGGAATGCGGATGAGCTAGAAGTGGTGTGGAGAGGGTTCAGAGGAGGGAGGAAGGCTGCATCTGCCCTGAGGATCTTTGTAGGCCCCTGGGAATGGGGGAAGATGGGGAGCAGAGGCTCCAGTAGGAGGTCTGCTACAGGACTGGGGATCAGTCTGGGCAATTGGGATTGGAGAGTTGGAGGACAGGAAGGAGAATGAAGATAGTCCACTTGATTCCATGACCCAAATGGCCAGCATGTTTCCAGGGAGTGCCTCAGGGTTTTGGCAGCTGAGACCAAAAGAAAAAAAAACCCACACAAATCATTAAGAGACAAAAACAAAACAAAACAACCCCCCCCCCCCGCCAAACCTCTAAAAATACTATCGAATTCGTTTTATGTTGAACATCTACTGCTGGGAATGGAACCCACCTGTAAGTGTGGTTTGTGAGACTCCACTGGAGAAAACTAATGCTTTCTTTGTGAGCATTTGTCAATTGGATGTAACTTCTGGGTTAGGGATGGGAGATCATGTCCACTCCTCTCAGTGCTGGGACCCTATCTGGCTTGGAGCTGTGCAGGCCCTGTGGGTGCTGCCACAGTCTCTGTGAGTTCATATGTGTCAGTCCTACTGTGTGTGGAAGTCACTGGTTCCTTGGTGTCCCCCATCCCCATTGACTTACAATCTTCCCACCTCCTCTTCTTCAGAGTTCCATGAACCCTAAGGGGAATGGTTTAGTAGCGACATCCCATTTAGGAGTGTTTTTTTTTTTTTAATTTATTCTTCTCTCATACAATTCATCCTGACTATTGCTCCTCTGTTTCCTTTCAGAAAAGAGCACGCCTCCCAGAGATATCGACCAAACATGTCATAACAATATGCAATAAGACTAGGCACAAACCCTCACATCAAGGCTGGGTAAGGTAACCCAGTAGGAGGAAAAGGATCCCAAGAGAAGACAAAAGAATCAGAGACAGCCCCCACTCCCACTTTTAGGAGTCCCATAAAAACTCCAAGCTAAACAACCATGGTATATATACAGAGGACCTAGTGTAGGGCCATCCAGGCTCCATGATTGTTATTCCAGTCTCTTATGAGCCTTGCTTAGTAGATTCTGCAGGCCATGTTCTCCTGTTGTAGGACTGGATGTTCTAAGGTCTTTCACTCCCTGCATATTTGTCAGACAGATTTTAAACAGCATCAGCAAATGAGAAGAATGGGTACTGATTTCACAACATGCACTTCCGCATGTCCGCGAGGTGCTGAACTTGGCTGAGTAAGTACAAGGAGATGAAAGATGGTGTTGGAACTTGATCTTTGATCCGAGTGTGGAGATGGCCCCATCTCTTGTGGAGTTGTTCCATGGATATCAAAGGTGGCCCTCTTTAAGATTTTGTTTGGTAAACTCATTAGTTATTTTAATTGCAGTTGACTAAGTCCTTGGCAACAAGTAACTTGAGGGAGGTGAGGTTCAGTTTGACTCAAGTGTTTGAGGAATACATTCCATTATGGGTTGGGAAGCATGTTGGTGGAGCATGGAGCTGGGTCTCCCCACCTTTTCACATCTTGGTAGAACAGAAAGCAGACAAGGGAGAATACCATTGCTATGATTACCTCTCGCCTCCTTTCCTATTTTTATTCAGTTTTAGACTCTGGTGCCATATACATTCAAGGTGGTCTTAGCCCCTTGGAATATCCTCCTGGAAATGCTTTCATAAGTTCACCCAAAGATTTGCTTCAATGATGCTATAGTCATTTCTTTGTTTTAAATAGATTTTATTTATTATTCATGTATGCAAGTCTCTGTGTGTGTGTGTGTGTGTGCCACAGAACATGTTTGCTGAGAACAAGAAGCCTAGTGAGCTGTGTGCATTTTTGTTGGCTCCAGAGTCCATGCTCAGGTGAAGAGTTTTCTGGCAATCCAGCTGTCCACAGCCTTTTAGAGAAAGTAGGAAAGCTACAAAGTTTGACCACAATGCAACATGCTCATTTTTTTTATAAGTACTTTTTTTTTTCAAGTTACATCTCAGTCGCAAACCCTTCCCTATTCCCCCAGCTCATTGTTAATAAAAAAAAAATCTTGAACCAGGTGGTGGTGGCAGTGCATGCCTTTAATCCTGGCATTAGGGAGGCAGAGGCAGGCAGATCTATGAGTTTGAGATCAGTCTGGTCTACAGCATGAGCCAAGACTATACAGAGAAACGCTGTCTCAAAAAAAAATCTTGGAAAGTGCAGAACATTATACATAAGAACAATCTAACCATAACTACATTAGAGATAGCATCATTGCTATGTTAAATGTGTGTTCTTCTAACCTTTGTCCCTTATGTGAGATTACCTGGGGTATACATGTCTCTTTACAATTTTCTTTTTGATGGTGCTGGAGTTTGAACCCAGGGCCTTGTGCATGCAACACAAGTGTTCTGCTACTAAGCTCTTCCCTCAGCGGCAGCTTTAAATGAATATTAACTGGTATATAAAAGCATAATAAGAGGCCAGAGAATTGCTGCACAGGCATGAGGACCTGAGTTCGAATCCCTGACACCCATGTAAAAACCCAGTGTTGGGGGCCAGAGACCGACAGATCTTCACTGGCCAGTTAACCTAACTGAACCAGGAAGCTTCTTGTTCAGTGAGAATCTTATGGTAAGAGAATTAGGTAGAGTGTGGTAGAGCAGAATACTTGATGTCCTCATCTCTCCCCTACATGTGTGCATGGGAGTGAACATGCCTAAACACATGTGTGTACCACACACATATACCACACCCATCCCCATAAAAAGGTGTATACAAATATAAAAACTATACGTGTGCTATATCACATGCTATTTTAATACATTTATGTTATGTATCATTAAATCTGAATAAATATATATCATCAAATATTTACTTACAGTGAAAACACTCAAAACCCTTACTTCTAAGTTTTTGAATTGCACAGTGCATTGTGGGCCGTCATAACCTGCTGAGGTAATGCATACCAGAACTTCCTACTCCTGTCTAATTGCAGTTAAGTGTCCATTGGTCTTTTGTCTCAGTTACAGTTATGTGGTGGATATTTCCCATGTCACTAATTATAGTCATTAATATGGACTAATTATATTTAGTGGTTACTTTTAATAAACTTTACTTTGTTGCACATTAAAAATTTTTGAGACAGGGTCTCCCTGTGTAGGCCTAAAAGGCCTGGAACTCATTTTAGGGACCAGAGTGGCCCTAGGCTCAGAGATTTGCCTGTCTCTGTCTGTCAAATGCTGGGATTAAAGACAAGCACCACCATGCCTGTGTACTGCATATTTTATGGCTGAACCGAACTTACTTGTTGTTGAGTCCACATTGGATATTTTTAGGCAGAAATGAAGGCAAACATCACTAGAGATTAAAGAGGAGGAGCCTGGGAAACAGTTTCCAGGGTTCTTGCAGAGACTCTAACATCAGCTTTTTGCTGTAGTCACTCTTTTTATTATTAGATCCAAGCAACTCAGCACATTCCTTCTTCTTGGGTGCCCCCATCCTGAGGCCTGTGGAATGACCAGAGCCTGTTGCTGGCTTTCCATGGCTGGAGGTCCCCAGTGTCTGAGCAAGGGTTGAAATGGAATTGAAACCAGTCATCTGGAAGGAAATGCTTCAGGGCCCTGGTCATTGTCTTGGGGTCCTCTGTGTTCATTGGACACCAGTGATCTCCTTCACAGCTGGACTGATGTTAGAAACAGATGGATCAGCGCTTTATCAGCGAAAGACTGGCTGTGCATCAGGACTTCATCAGGACAGGTCATTAGGAATCTGTTGCTGTGTAAGACTTGTCAGATCTCTGGGGAGAGATTTTACTGGGGTTATTTATCCCATTAGGGAAGGGGTTTATTTTTCTGTTTGCTTATTTTTGAGAAAAGATCCTGCTGTGTAGTCAATCCTTGCCTCAAAATCATGATCCTCCTTCTTCAACACCTGAGTGCTGGGATTATAAGTGTGTGCCACCAAAGCTGCCTATGGTGGTATTCTTAACCAAGTTATATTGAAAGACTTTCCTGGGGGTAGTGTTGTCGTCATCTTCTTCTTCCTCCTCCTCCTCCTCCTCCTCCTCCTCCTCTCCCTCCTCCCCCTCCTTCTCCTCCCCCTCCCCCTCCTCCCCCTCCTCCCCCCCCTCCTCCTCCTTCTTTTCCACAAATGGTGTCATTCATCTTTCTGGTTCATTAATGAACACCTTGGTTGGTCCCATGTGAATCGTTCTGCAGCAAGCATAACGGTGCAGGTATCTCTTTGATATGAGTTTGTTTCTTTTCATTTATACCTAGACTGCTGGATCATACAGTAGTAGTTCTATTTTTATAGGGTCCCCCCCAGGTGCTAGAGATAGAGTCCAACGTATTTTGTGTGCTAGGGTCATGCTCTACCGCTGAGCTATATACAGCCTTAATTTTAGATTTCTTTTCCTTTGGAGGAATCTCCATGGTGTTTTGCATAATGGTGATAATGATTTGCCCTGCTATCAGTAGTGTACAAGTATTCTCCGTGGACCATATGGTTGCTGGTGTCTGTGGGGTTTGGTTTGGTTTGTGACATTAGGAATCAAACCCAGAGCCTACAACATGCTGCCAAAGCACTTGACTACTGAGCTACATCTGAAGCCCTGTGTATATGTTTATTATTAATTAACTAACTTAATATATTGATCGATTGTAATGTTTAGGTGAGCTAGCTCGTTATTGGGGTTTACAGTTTCCTGACTTTTTTCATGTACATATTGGTCACTTGTACATTGTCTTTTGAGAAGTTAACACTTGAGATCAATTGCCCATTTAATTGGATCATGTGTTCTTTCAATTCCTTATGTATTTTAGTCATAATCCCTTATTAGATGAGTAGCTTATTAAGAACATCCACTTTTCTGAGTTCTCTCCACTCTTTTTTTTAAACTGTACTGTGACATTTCTTAGTTTGATGTAATAGTTATTTTTACATTTATTATCTGAGTTTTTAGGATTTCATCCCTAAATTGTTGCTTATATCAGTTTTTCTCCTCTGCTTTCTTTAAGTCCTTATCAGGCTGTGGTCTTATGTTTAAGTTTTGGATCCACATTTGCTTTTGTATATAGCAAGAACTTAGAGTCTAGTTGCATTATTCAACATATGTGCACCCAATTTTCTCAGCACCATTTGTTGAATAGATTGCCTTTTCCTAATGTTTACCTGGCACTTTTGTCAGAAATTGCTACAGGGAGTGGGGTCAGGGGGCACGTAGGGGAGACCAGTGTGGGAGGAAGATTAATTAGAGCAAAGTATAAAGGCATGTGCATAAAGATGCCATAATGAATCCCATTACGTGGTGTGCTAATTTGCAAATTTAATTTAAATACAAAATATCAACTGACTGTGTAAAAGGATTACTTTCTGAGTTTTCCTTCCTTTTCCATTAGGCTATACATCCATTTTTGTGTTAGTATCAATATTTTGCTTTTACAACATTACTGCTTATGGATGTTCTTAGTGATCACAGCCTTCCAGTGATCATGTGCTTCAGGTTTTCTAGACAGAGAATGCTGGGGTTCTGGACTCTAGTCCTTAAGCTTGTGTAGAAACTGCTTTAACCAACTAAACTCTTGCTCTAACCTTGATTTTACCTCTCATGGGTTTTTACACTAGCACATTGTCAGTGTATATGTTACAGAGACTTATTTTCTTAGACAATTATTTTTAATATTTTAAATTAGATGTATGCATGTTTGCACAATGCATGTGTCCACATGCACTTGAGCACTTGAATGCAGGGACGTATGCAGGCTGAGATGCATCAGATCCTGCTGAAGCTGACGTTGTAGGTGGTGGTGAGTCACCTGATCCGGGGTGCTGAGGACCAAACTAGGGTCTTCTGGAAGAGCAATACACACTGTTAACTGTTGAGTCATCTCTCCAGGACTTATTTACGTTAGATTTCACTGAGGAGTTTACAATTTTAATTTGGTTATGAATGTTTTGATTTATGTCTTTTGTCCTAATATCCATCTGAGATAGATTTACAGTTTTGACTTGTTAGAACCATCTGGGATTTATTTAATACATAACATGAGGTATGAATCCAACCACATTTCTCCCTTATGGAAAACCAGTTGTTTTCCTTTAACATTTCATCTGTATGTCATTTCTCATAACCAAGTTTTTATGTGTATGTGAATCATATATGTATGTATATATATATATATGTGTTTTTTTACTTTTAGTCAATTCAGCTATTTGTCTATACTAATATCAAACTACTTTGATTACACTATATGTGTACATATCTCTATTATTAGTAGAAAATTATCCCCACTTTGATCTCAAAAATTTTTTTTCAGATTCTTCTTGGTCATTTGCATTGTTTTTCAAGTCTATAAAAACTAACAGAATCTAAAAAGAAAAATAAAATTAGTTTTTCCAAAAGTGAGGAGTATTCATGAACATGTCATGTTTACCAAGTTGTAGAACTTGTGTAACCTTTTAATAATTATCCCAAAGTTTTCACAAAAAGTTAATAGCTCTTTTATTTGATTTAGGTAAAAAGAATTAATATTTTCTACTATTATTTATTAAGAATATATCTCAAAATTGTGAACTGGTGAATTGTAATTGCACTTTCTTAATTTCTGAGATAACATGACATTTAAGTTCTGTATTTACAGAGTGGAGCCACATGCATCACGACTTAACTTTTCAGTAAATTGCAAGATTCAGCTTGCAATATATTGTAATATGTATTGCTAATATATATATATTATCTATACTCCTCAGTAAAGTTTTCCTTAATTTTATTTTCTCATAGGGTCATTGTTTGATTTTATTTTCTAGGTTATGTTAACTTCACAAACTTAGAAGATGTTACTATTTTTTTTCTGTTTCCTGAAGAATTTGTATAAATTGGAATGCCCTGTATCTCCCAGTTTTTGCTAGGATGTACTAGAAAGCATCTAGGCCAGTTTTCATTTTGTGAAAAGATTCCTTATTGGTTTCAGTTAATTTAATGGTTAGCAAAACACTCAGGTATCTGTTTTCTTTTGGATAATTTGAGTTACATTTCACCAGGATTATACTCATGTGAAATATATTACTCAAGGTACAGGCATAAGACAGGTGTGGTAGCTCCTGCCCGTGATCCCAGAGGTCAGGAGATCCAGGGAAGAGGATAGAGTTCAGGGTCATTCTTGACTATGGCTGTCATCTAGGTCTAGCATGAACTATTAATGAGACCCTATCTCAGGAGAACAAATACATGTACATTTTTCATAAAATCATATTTATTTTTAAAATCTGCATTTGACCTTATACCAGACTTTTCAGTTCTGCTCTGAAACTGCAAATTAATTATCAATTGTATTTATTAATAAGTATAAACTGTAAGATTAGGCCAGCAGAGCAGCAGGCAGCCTGGCAGGATATCAGCAGACAGGCCTGGCCCACCTTAACCGGCCGCCTGATTTATCCTGGGGAAAGAGCCCCAGGACCAAGGGTGGCCTACACCACCTGTAACCTAAACTCTGTTAACTAATATAAGTTGTTATATTAGGCCGGTAGAATTACCAGCAGCTTGGTGGGAGATTTGCCTGGGTTCAAGGGAAGTCTGGGAGTCCAGGAGTCCAATGGCCCTGGATTGCTTGGACTGAGGGTCTATAAGCTAATGCAGTCCTTTCCCCAATAATTAAATACACCAAGGCCTTTTAATGTTTTAATGCTTAGCCCTTAGCTGGGCAGACTCTCAGTTAGCTACTCTAAGTTAACCCGGATCACCTAATCCCAAACCGCCATGTGCCTGTGATTACCTTCCAGCGTCCTCAAACACATCTATCTGCTTCCATGCCTCCTGGTGGAATGAATTAATCCTTTGTGTAAAGTGCAGGGTTCCTGTTCTAATCTCAGAAGTCCTGCCTTCCTATACTCTTTCTGCCCAGCTAATTGGCTATCAGCAACTTTTATTAACCAATCAAGAGAATGCCTCAGAAGAGACAGTAACCAGATCTCAGCATTGAAATCAGCCGATCAGAAGCAATGTTATTAGACCTTCCCCAACACTGGTCTTATTTGTCTTCTGTTTTGTTTCCTCATTAGTCTCAGCAGAGGTTTGTCACCTTTGATTTTACAAAGAACAAAATTTGTTTGGCTTAAAAAATGTCTCATTTCTGTTTTCCTTTAATATACATGTCAATGGTATAATTTTGTGTTGCTATCCTTCTGTTTCCTTTT
>CAJQZJ010000363.1:372882-396107 GCA_907164525.1 Lophiomys imhausi | reverse complement strand
TTGACAAGTTTTAGTTTTTATGCTTGTTCTCTGTGTTTTGTTCTGTTGAAATGTGTTAATTTGGTTAGGGTAACAGAACAAAATCATTAAATATTAAGATACAAGAACCTGGATGCTGAAGGAGACAACTAAATAACATGGAATAGATAGAGATGCTATTATGAAAAATTAAGGTCATATTGTTTTCTATAGGACAAAGTAAAGTTGGTTCATAATTGAATGATTGATTACAACTATGTTATCAGGATTTAATCTTGTGGGTTATGTAGGCAGGCTGCTTATACAACCTCTGCTCTTCATATTTTACATAAAAAACTGTGTTAAGGATAATGAAGTATACAAGTACGTAGATCTAATACCTATTACCAATGAATGAATTGCTTTTGTATTTTAAGAAATTAAGTGTGTGGGTGTTTTGCCTGCATGTGATCTGTACACTACAGTGTGCCTGGTGCCTGCAGAGGCCAAAAGAAATCATCTGATAACCCCGAGACTGGCATTGCAGATGGTTGTGAGTCACCATGTGGGTGCTGGGAATTAAAACCCAGTCTTCTGCAAGAACAGCCAATGTTCTTAACCACTGAGCCTTCTCTCCAGCCCCATGAACAAATAGTTCTTCATCTTTCTGACTAATTCAGGGAATTATTAAACTATAGTAACTTGATAATCCCTTTGTATTATACTGGTAACTATCAGTACTTTTAGAATATCTGTTTCAATCTCCATGCTGGGCACATTTTGTTGAACTGTTGATAGTATTTTGTGTTACCTTATCAGTTTCCCTTTCCTCTCTTGTTTATTTGAGACAAGATCTCACCATGTAGCCTAGACTAGCCTCAGCACCCAATCCACCTTTCATAACTTGTCAAGTGTTTAGGATCACAGGTGTGTGCTGTCACCACGTCTAGCTCTTTTTCCTTTTCCTTCTTTTTTTTTTTTTTTTTTTTTGCCTTGGATATCTTGTGACAATTGCCTTTTCTGATGAAATCCATCCTTGAGAAATTCCCTTGGTGAAACTGTTCACTTTTAGTTTTCTCCTTTTTTTCCTTTCCTTTCCTTTTCTTTCTTTCTTTCTTTCTTTCTTTCTTTCTTTCTTTCTTTCTTTTTTTTTGTTAAAAATGATTTGCCTTATTTCTTGAATGCCAGGTTAGCCAGTACACTATTCTAGATTGATAGTTATTTCCTAACAGGACTTTGAAGTTCCCATTCTAGTGACATCTGGCCTCCATTTGGAGCTGTCAAATTGTAGTAGCATGGTTGTTGCTTTAAAGCAGCTGACCTTCCCCTCTGCTCTAGACCTCGCCTCAGACTCCGCCCCAGGCTGACTCTGCCCTACATTGACTTTGCACTCTCTATCCTGCTCCTAATTACAATCTGTTGTGTTTTCAGAATCTGAAGATAATTTTAAGTGGTTTTGTTTTTTTTTTTGTTTGTTTGTTTGTTTGTTTGTTTTTTTAGGTTTTTCTTTTTAAAAAAATTATTTATTTATTGCTTCAGGTTACATCTCCATCATAGTGTCCTCTTTCGACCCTTCCCAGCCCTGCCCTCCTCCTCTCTGCCCCCTAACCCTTCCATCCCACTCCTCTGGAGTGGAGTGTTC
Organism: Lophiomys imhausi; assembly: GCA_907164525.1. Taxonomy (NCBI): domain Eukaryota; kingdom Metazoa; phylum Chordata; class Mammalia; order Rodentia; family Muridae; genus Lophiomys; species Lophiomys imhausi. Next base: position 394,507 of record CAJQZJ010000363.1, on the reverse strand, counting down.
CTACATAACAGTCTCCTGCCCCAGTTCAGCAGTCATATGAGGGCCAAGAGCCTCCTCATACACTGGGGGCCTACAAGGTAGCACCACTAGGGCAAAGTGTCTCATTGACAGGAAAAAAAAGAGTCTATGTTCCTGTTCCCTTTGGTACGTTGGTTGTAGTATAGATATCCTGTACTTATATAGCTAAAATCCAACTATAAGCGAATAGATGCCATGTGCATCCTTCTGAGTCTGGGTTAGCTCACTCAAAATGAGCTATTCTAGTTCCATCCATTTGGCTGCAAATTGCATAATTTCCTTGTTTCTGATATCTGAGTAGTATTCCATTGGGTAGATGACAGGGTTTTTGTGTAGCATCCCTGGCTGTTCTGGAATTCACTCTGTAGACCAGGCTGGCCTTGAACTCTGAGAGTGCTGGGATTAAAGGAGTGAGCCACCACTCCGCAATTACAGACAGCTGTGGACTGCCATGTGGGTGCTGGGATTTGAACCTCCATCCTTTGGAAGAGCAGCCAGTGGCTCTTAACCTCTGAGCCATCATCTCTATAACCTGAATCTGATGATTTTTTTTTTTAATTTCTCATCAATTCTGGAAATCTTCAGTGTTTCCTTCTCAAGTACTAGCTGCTTCCTCTCTATCCTGTTCTTTTCTTTCCTTTTGATTTCTAGGCAGACATACTGCTGTTAGCCTTTATTTTAATCTCCTTCTTAATCCTGCTTCCATGTGTTCTCTCTGTTTCATGGATGAGGATGTTTTCTCAGATGAGGAGTTTATTCTTTAGTTGTATCTAATCTATTTAGCCCACTTCTTTAGCAATTTTAATGTATGTGTATTTATGTATTCATATGCTTAGAGAATTTCTCTCATTTCATTTTTGAATACTCAAGTCATTTGTCTATTTTTTCCTTGCTTATTTCTTGGTTCCATTTTTTAATTTTTAAATTTTAGTTCATTTTAGTTTACTTATTTTTCAAGACAGGGTTTCTCTGCGTATCCCTGGCTGTCCTGGAATTCTCTCTGTACATGAGGCTGGCCTTGAACTCACAGAGATCCACCTGCCTCTGCCTCCTGAGTGCTGGAATCAAAGATGTATTGTAAAAAATAATTGTTAAATTACGATAGGCGCCATTTGTAGAAATGATTAATTAAATTGTTTACTAGTATTTAGGTTATTGTTAATTGGTTCAGCAGCCATTAATTCTTAACCAGACATTATAAATGAATACACACAGACACCATGTGGATTTTAACAAGCCTTGGCCTGAGTTGTGCAATCCTGGCCCATCTAAGCTAGCTCTTAATTCTATTACCCAAATATGACCCCATATATACATACATCCCTTTGGACTGCCATTTTCCATGCCATGCCGATGTTCCTGGCCATGTGGAATGTGGTTCCTTTATCTAACCCATGGTGTGTGTCCTCTTTCCTGCTGCCCCTGGCTGGAATGCGTTAAAGCTTTGTCTAAAGCACAGGCTTCCTGTTCTAATCTCAGGAAGTCCCACCTTTCTCTGTCTTTGCCCAATCTCAGGCCTTGGCATTTTATTTAACCAATCAGAGTCAATGTAAGTAACAGACAGCAAGCAGAACCAATTAATTAACACTTAGAATGCTTAACACTACACCATCAGTGTATGCCACCACTGCCTGGCTCCTTAAATATATAATATTTCTAAATGGTTGTTTCAATAGTGCATATTTTAAGGTTCTTTTTATTTTATTGTCTGGGTGTGTGCCTAGGGTACGTGTAGGTATGTATATGGAGGTCAAACAAAGGTCAACGTAAGGTGTTTTCCTCATTTACCTCCACCTTACTATTTTTTGCAGAGTGTCTTTCAGTGAACTTGGAGTTCACAGATTTGACTGGACTGGTTGTCCAACAAGCCCCAGGGACCTTCCTCTTTCTCCCTTCTCAGCTGAGGTCACAGAAACATCTCATGGGCCTGGCTTAAAAAATTTTTTTTTTTTTAATGTGTACTGGGGATTTTTCTACGTGCCTATATGTCAAGCATCTTGTCAGGCTAGTTGTCTCCCCATTCTCATGTTTGAAGGTTCTTATGTGAAGCATCCTTGGTTATTCTCATTGCTTAGTTTTCAGTCCATTTTTTGTCAGTGGGAGGTTGTTTTGTTTCCTCCATCCTTTGCACACTTTTCCTGGAAACTCCTATTTAGTCATAGTTCATGTCAGAATCCTGGAGTAGCATTTGCCAGACATGACAGTGCAGTTGGGCATGTGAACTCACAACAGCTGTGAGTTCAGGCACAAGACCTGAGTAAGATCAAGCCAGACCAAAATCCCCCGATTTGAGGGTGTCTTCCTCCAGTGACTGTGTTTACCTCCAGAGCACCTACCTCTACCTTGGGACTATCTGTCAATTAGCTTTGTAGTTTGAGTGATCTCAAATTGTTCACTGAGGAAATGTGCAAGCTATGAAGCTGTGTGAAAACAGGCCTAGGGTTACAGATTTGTAGTGGGGAAGCTTTTCCTCTACCTAGAGCTAAGGCTTGGATTGACAAGCTTCCCTGTTGGTTCCTCTTGTTGCTGGCAGGTTGTCCTAACTCGTCTTTTCATTACTAAGTGTAGCCCTGCAGGGGTTTTGCCTGGCTTGATCTGACTCAGGTCTTGTGCCTGAAGTCACAGCTGTTGTGAGTTCACATGCCCAAGTGCAGTGTCATGTCTGGCAAATACTATTTCAATGTAGACACCCACTCCCTCTGGCTCTTATAATCTTTCTGTACACCTCTTCTATGATGATCCCTGAGCTTTAGTGGGACTGGGGTGATAGAGATGTCCTATCTAGAGCTGAACCCTCCACAGTTTCTTGTTCTCTGCGCATTGATTGGTTATGAGTCTGAATTAACCACCATTAATCCTCATTCCTCAATTGAGGCTCTCTCTCCTCAACTCTAGCTTGTGTCAAGTTGACATAAAACCAGCCAGGACAATCATGGCCTCAGAAATGAATGTCTTACTTGGTCTTATGATCCACCCCTTGGCTTTCTCCATATTCCTCTGCCTTGTAAGCTTGTCCAGTCACACTCACCAGCTATGTCTACAGAGAACTTTTAGTTGTTATTTTCCGATCTATTGTGTGGGTTTTGAAGGCATTATTTTTCTTAGTGAGTGGCTGGGAGTGGCTTTCACAGTGCTCAGTCTACAAGGCATTCCTAGTGTCCTTTTAGTATGTGGCACAAAAATCCAGCATTGAGTTGTTAATTCTATTGTATTAGGCTTCAAAGTTTGTGTTCTTGCTTTTCATTAAGATTTAAAGATTCTGAGTCAGTGAGATGACTTATGGGTAAAGGCTTTCCACTAAGCCTGAACAACGTGAGTTCCATCCATTGGGAGTGCTATGGCATGCATGCACACACAACATAAATGTATCCAATAATAAATAAACAAATAAACAAATAAATAAATGCATGAGATAAAAACAATGGACATGCCATTGTTTAATGGATTCTTGTGGACAGGCATGATAGATTTTTAACTGGCTCCTAATGACAAAGCATAGCGTTGAATGCAAAGTAGCTACTAAATAACACTATCCCAGGTTTTTGCTGTTTTTTTCTGACACTTTTTCATCCTCATATTTCATCCACCAAGGGTCCTAACTCTTGTCAGTCCCTTTGGTAAAGCCAGATTTCTGCCTCCTTGATGCAGTGGTGCCACCTAGTGGGAGAAGCTGGAGAATTGTAGGTTGTTTGGCACCCAGGAGCTTTACTTAACCCCTTACAGTGCTTGGTTTAAGGGGACTGAGAGTTGGCTGAACAGCTGGAGCAAACCCGCATGAACCCATAAGGCCATGGTGGACATCACAGGAGGCATAGTACCCGGTGTGATGTGAAGGAAGCAGGGCTGGGTGCTTGCTACCCTTCAGTAGTCCTTATCTGGGAGGTCTTTCATGTCTAGCCTCAGAGGTCCATCTGTGGTACTTACTCTACAGTATGTCCATCAATCGATATATTATGTCTTCTTGTCTCCTGGGAGTGAGCTGTGATTTTTAGAAGCAGGTAAAAGAAATGTAACTAAGGTTTTTTTTTTGTTTGTTGTTTTGTTTTGTTTTGTTTTTTGTTTTTTTCAACCAACAGAGGAAGTTTATCACCTGATATACCTAGAAATTCCAGAGGTAGGTTGGCCGAGGTACTTAGCAAATCAGGGTCCAGCTCGCTCACCCCCTTCTCTTACCCTCCTCTCTTACTTCGGCTTTCTTGATCCTGCTCTGCTCTGCACTGTTCTGCTCTTTGATTGGCTTTCTGGTTCTGTGCCTTCTCTTGGCGGAGCCTCCTCTCCACCCTATGTTCTTGCCGTATGATTCTTCAGATCTTGTGAAGGGACTGGAGAGTAAGCAAGCCTATTGAGCCTTATGTCAATCCTCGACTTGTTTGTGATGATAGGGTGGGGAAGTCACATTTCATTTGGCCAGGTCTAGGTCATGGACCCACTGAAGGCACATGAAATCAAAGAGGGAGGTTATATCTCAGATAAATTGGAAGTACCATTCCCCAGAGAATGAAACTCTAATGTGACACAAGCAAAAGACTACTTGTTACCTTCACCATTCTGTTTGTCAGTCTACTGCAGGCAAGATGCTGTTTGCCTTGACTTCCAGCAGTGCTTGCATCTTGTCATGAATGAATGACAGGGGAACTGCTGCGAACGAAGGCTGGCAAGCACCACAAAATCCACTGGGTTCCCAAGAGACTTAAAGATGTAGACAACCTAAAGATCTTATGGGTGTGTCTAGAAATGATGGCACGGTGGTTTTAAAATATGGCTGCAATGCTTTGAAATTCCTATCACTGAGAGGTGGAGATCCGTGTTCACTTCTCTTAAGTCAAGGTGAGCTTGTAACCATGACAGCCAGTGGAATATTAGAGAAGTATTGCCCCAAGGAGAAGTCAGGAAAGATGGCACAATGCTTCCTTCACTGGGATGCTTGATCTTGGACCCTGGATCTACCAAGTGAGTTTAGTATGATTTTACTACAGAGGCACAAGACAAAGGCTCAGATGGATAGGACCAGCTGATCTTTGTCTCCTAGACATCCTTGTAAAGAATCATCACAAGAAAATCCATTTCATCCACAAATTGAGTGGTACCTTGAAATCTCTACTGATGCCACACTAAACAGAAGAGTGGCCTTGCTAAGCACTGCATGAAATTCTGAACCACACAAGTATCAGATAGAATAAAATAGTTGTGGTGGTAAGCCATTACATTTGGGGGATTTCTATGGCAAATGGCTATCTCTTCAATGCCGTAATAAAGAAAGTGACGATCACACATGTTAAAAATTACTTTGGTTATGATCTCAATACAAATGTGTTTATATAAAATATCTGTTTATGAAGAAAAATTAACTGGTATTTTCCCCCAAAGGCTTTCAAATGATAAATCTTCCTTCTGCCAGCAGCTATTGGCAAGTTCTCCCTTTTATCTTAGAGAGTGAATGCAGCATAAAAAAGAGGCAGAGGCCAGAGTCACTTGTCACAGCTTTGCTGCACATGGTGGCTTACAGGTCCTTGGGGACCTGGAGAACTTCTGTTTCCTCACAGAGACAGATGTTGGCAGGCCAACACAAATGCATTCTATCAGTGTGGCAGGATTAGAAGTAGGCTCCCTTCCTGGAAAATTCATCCGTCTCTGTTCTGCAGACGTCTTAGCAGCTGGGCAGGGAGAGAGCCACACAGCCTCTTGGCCTTCTCTCTACGCCCGTTGGACCCTCCTCCCACTCTGGAAAGTTGCTCAGAACAGCCAGGCAGCACATCACATGCATATGCACATGTATGTTTGAGAAACAACAGTCGCCTCAGGATCTGTGCCCTAGCCAGGGCTCGCTGGGGCCACTCCTAGAGTGCTGCATGACCTAAGTTAGCAAGAGTAGTGATCTCTTTCTGGAAAGAATGTTTGGAGCTAGTATGATTCCCTTAACTACTCCCTCTTCATCTAATCAAATGCTCATGGAGATTATTCTATGCTGGACTGTGTTCTAGACCCAGGGGAATGTATTCAAGAACAAAAAAAGACAAGAAGGCCATCGGTTGTGGTATGTACCCTCTAATGGTGACAGAGACAATGGACTATAAGCATAACCAATAATAAGAACATACTATGTGTAAAACACTGTGAATGAAATGATAAATAGAGCAGGATGAGAAAGGAGTGAGGCCGATGGAGATGGTGGTGTGGTCTGAGGAGGCTTCCTTGGGACAATGGTGTTTGAGTCAAGCAGAGAAAGAAAGAGTCAGCTACATGATTCCATGGTTAACACCTCCAATTTGACAATATCTAGAGTCACCTAGGAGACAAACTTCTGGGTGTGTCTGTGATGGAATTTCTAGATTGGCCCACCCTAAATATAGGAGGCACCATTCATGGACTCCTGGCCTGAATCAAAGGGAGACAGCAAGTCCAGTACCAGCAATACTCATTTCCCTGTCTGGTGCTGACTGTGGGCGCAGTGTGACCAGCAGCTGTCTCATGCTCCTGCCTCATCTACCCAGTGTCATGGTAGATGTAGTCAGAGCGATGTGAGGGCCATTGTTGAGACATCCCACTCCCAGAGGCATGGAAGCCATTGCACAGTATAAATACAATTTGATTTATTGTCTAGGTGTCTGTGACTACACTGGTGGCTGCTGATGGTGAGTTCACTCCAGATGGACTGTTATGGATTGAATATGAAGTGTTCCTGACAAGGTCATGTGTCAAAGACTTGGTCCCCAGCTGGTGACATTATCTTGGAAGTGCTGGAAACGTTAGGAGTCTGGGCCTAGCATTATGAAGTAGGTTGATGGGGACATGCTCTTGGCTACTAAACTATTCCCTAACTCCATCCTAGCTTTCTCAGCTTCCTTGCTCCCATGAGGCAAGCAGCTTTGGTTCACCATGTTCTGCTGCCATGATGGCCTGCGTCACCATAGGCTAGGAAACAGCAGAGCCACCTAGCATGGATGGAAACCCCCAAGACCATGAGTCAAAGCAAATCCTTCCTTGAGTTTGTTTTCTGAAGTAGGGTGTTGCAATGGCAAAGTCTGAGATGAGACAAAAGTATGAACAAGAGATCCTGTAGAAAGCTAGTATAATAAAACAGATAAGAGAGACTGAAGACTGGGCCCCAGGCAGCTGAGATAAAGAGAAGCTGGAATTTCAATGCATTCTGAAGATACAGCCAATAGGATCAGCTCATTTTGGTTGAAGAGGAGAGGTCAAGGATAGAAGTCTTTGGTATGCTACTGGGGTGGGGTGACTTAGCATGCAGATTTGGGAGGTCAGCAGTCCATCTGGGGCCACATTATATTTGAGATGTTGACTAGTCATCAGAAGAGAGGTATAGATAGAAGCATAGACTTGTGGGTCTGGAGGTTGTGATAGAGACCAAACTTTAATGGGGAAGTCCTTCTTGAAGGTTGCCACTGTAGGTTGTTAGGTGGCCTGACAGTGGAGGATGGGGTGGGCCCAGCCTTTTGCTGGTATTTGAAATATGTTTCTGGTCATCCTGTTTTAATGGCTGCCATCTATTCCACAAAGTTGTAGGCATTGTGAAGGTGGCTGAATATAAGGGGTTGTGCTGTGTCATCAAGCATGGTCTATGGCAAATTTATTGACCTGGAGCATGGACTGACTATTGTCATGATTATGCAAGGGACATTATTCTTTGTTATGTCAATGTTTGAAGGCCATGAAGAGCTTTGCTATCATCTCTTGTCTTGGGGGTGGGGATGAAGGAACAAGGAATGAAAGGCAGGAAAAGTCACATTTTCATAGTTTGTTCTAAAAGACGAATAAAAGAAGAGACTGTTCTATTTTATTTTCAAATAAAGAATAGTAGCTTCCACTTAGGCAATTCTTTTATAATGTTTATCAGAAAAAACTATCCCCAAAGACAGAAGTTGGAATCTGGGGGAAGGACAAGACAGGATAATAGGGAGTGGATGTGGCCAAAATACATTGTGCACATGTATGGAAATATAATCATGAAATCCATTATTATGTATAATGAATATTTGATAATAGACTTTTAAAAACTGCCGCCAACTTGGTGACTTAAGAAGGCAAATATGGTGGTGAAGCATCAGCAGGGCCAGGGGCTCTCAGAAGGCTCAAGGGAAGGTCCACTCCTTGTTTCTCCCAGCTTCGGGTACTTGCCAGCAAGCCTTGGCAGTCCTTGACTTGCAGATGAGTCCCTCTAGTCTCTCTTGTTGTGTTCACTTGGTGGCCTTTCTGGGTGTCCAGATCTCAGACACCAGTCCTTGGATTAGGGCCCAGTATAATCCAATATGATCTCATCTTAATGTGAGTGCATCTGGGAACTCCCTGTTCCTAAATAAGGTCCCATTTCCAGATATTGAGATCTGCAGGACAGATCTCATCATGGCTGTATCAAAGAAAGACTGATGGCCCAGTGAAGCATAGTATAAACTATGGAACTGTTGCTTTCAAGATGACTCAGTTAAAATAAATAGCTGCTGTGTAATGGATTTTATGTTTCTTCCTCACTCTTGCAAAAAATTTAGATGATTTCAAATCAGCTTTAACTTTTGTCAGGCTTTTGACATTGAGAATTAGGATTTTGACTGAATGTAGTTATACACAGATAGGCACTGTTTTGGTGCAAGTGTTTCTCTGGACATTAAGGAAGGCTGGGGACTTTCAGAACAGATGCTTGATCAGGTGGCTTTATTGTAAGATTCCTCAAACTAATAGTTAAAAAATAAAAAGGCCTTTAGTGTCAAAGCTAATGTTAACATAGACTGTCATATGTTTGAATGTGAACCGTCCTCCATACACTTATATGTTTGAACACTTGATTCCCAGCTGGTGTCACTGTTTGCGAAAAGTGTGGAACCATTAGGAGGCGGAGCCTCACTGAAGGAAGTAGGTCACAGTGGGTGGGGCTTGAGGCTTTAAAGCCCAGTTTCACTTCCTGTTTACTTTCTACTTTCCAAGTGCTGATTCTCTGTGACCAGCAAGACTTCCCTGGCTGCAGCCCTGTCTTCCTGACATGACAGACTGTAACCCATGTAAGCCTGAATAAACCTTTCCTCTCTAATTTGCTTTTGTTAAGGTATTTTATCACAGCAATAGAAAAATAATCAATGCACCATCTTTTCAGAGATCCATTACATAAACTGGAATTGGAATTAGAATTGACATACTAAATGTCCTCTGCTTGTTAGTCCATTGTGTAGCTCGGGCTTCCCCCATCCTCTTCTTAAAATTGTTATTTCTTTTATGCATATGGGTGTTTGGTCTGCATGTATATCTATATACAATTTAACTGCTCTGGGTGAGCAGAGACCACAAGAGTGTGTCGGTTTCCCTGAGACTAGACTTATAGACTAGATGTTGTGACCTGCTATGGAGGTGCTGGGAATCCAACCCAGGTATTCTTCCACTCAGCACTTTAGTCTCCAGAACTTCTTTGTCAAGAATTACTATCTTGGTTTGGTTTTGATGCTATAATGACATGTCTGAGATTGGGTATCTTATGAATACTATTACTATTTATCCATTACAGTATTGTCCTTTTTAAGGTTGCTTATTTTTTTAAACAGGTAGGTAATACCTGTGTAGTCTCAGGAGTGACTCAAACTGGGTGTTTGAATACATTGACCTGGCCAGTCACTGGTGTCTCTGAGTTGTTGAAGGCTCATTGTTGCTTTTTTCTATGTTAGGATTCTTCTCAGTAGCTGAAGAGATGGCTCAGCTGATAAAGTTTTTACTGTGTAAACATGAAGACATGAGTTCAGATCACCAGAACCAGCGCAAAAGAAAAAAAAAAAAAGCCAGGTTCAGATTCCTAGGCCTATAATCCCAGTGTTGGGAAAGTGGGAACAGGGGGATTCTTGGAACTTGCTGGCTGGCCAATGTCGCTGAAAAAGTTCATGCCAGCTTCAGTGAGAGACTCTGCCTCAAAAACTAAGGTGGAGAGTGAGGAAAACACTTGATGCACACCCTCCCCCAAAGATGTCTCATATTAGCATCAATTGTGTGTGTGTGTGCGTGAGAGAGAGAGAGAGAGAGAGAGAGAGAGAGAGAGAGAGAGAGAAGAGGAAGCTGAGGCTTCTTTGGATTTGGGCCATCCTGTTATACTTAAAAACCTCAAAGCTAGGAAGCCTGGACTCTGTATTTTGTCATCCCAGCCCCTGGAGAATGGTAAATTTGGAAAGTTGTGCTCACTAGATGTTTGCAGTTCCAACAATCACAAATATATTTTAAGGCTTTAAAAATAGCTTATATCTATTACATGCCTGGTGTCTATCTTTTTCAAGCTGGCCCCATGGTTTCCTTCTTTCACCTCTGAGATGCCACTGCCCTTGCCGTCTGCAGAGCTCTCCTGTCCTCATATGGGCTTATCCTAGGAATGCATTAAACCACAGGCCAAATCAGTTTAGGCTGACCTAACCCTGTCTGGCCAATGAGGAAGAAATGGCAACAATGTTCTTGTCCAGTCTGTGGCCTTGCACGGATGGTGGAGGGCAGCCCAAGTGGAAAAACGCTACCTCCCTGGAAGGTTCATGAAGCAGGCGGCAGCCACAGGTCATCTAAAATTGCAATTGGGTGACCTCAGCAGGGACCTGAACAGACCACCCTCTTGTTTGTCCAGAAAAGCTATTCTGTTGCTAAGTTTAGTCTCCCCGTCCCCTTATCACTTGGTGCAGTATATTCCTGGTGGCCCTGTGGTTTGGGTCAATGCATACCCACGGATAACATTTAATGAAAACCATACCTTTCACAGCCTTGGCCCACTTCTCTTGAGCTGAGAAGCTGTCTGAAACTTTTTTTTTCCCTATTCTCAGCTATGTCTTTTTTTTTTTTTGCTTGCAAAATTGGTCATTCCTTTGAACTTGTGTGTGTCCTTAAAAAAACCAGAACAGCTGGGAATCAAGAGTGCCAGTGTTCCCACTTGGCAGCTAGTGAACACAAAAGTGTGCCCCTGGTCTTGCTGCTTCAACACAAAGGTGTGACCATCCCCCACTCTCCAGGGTGCTACTTTGCAGCAAGGGTCTCTCACTTTGAACCAAACATGACATGAAGGTTTGGAAGCAAACTTGGGCTATAGTTTGTCTATGGTCCCACCTGAGTTTTGTGTCTCCTGGTATGGTCTGGAATGTGCTTCACTTAGGAAGACACCCTCTCCTTAGTAAGTCACAGGCTGAGCCAGGGATGGCACACTTTTAGGGAATCTGGTAGATTTGCTCTGGCAGCTTCTAGTTCTGTGTCTTGGACAGAGGTCCTGGCCACTCACCACGATGCAGTTTCTCTTTGTAAGGGGAGAGGAAGTGACAAGGGCTGCCTGCTTGATTGGAATGTGAGGCAGTTTTCAAAAGACCTGGTCTGGACACTGACTGGCTCAGAGCAGCTGTTAGTGGACAGTAGAACCCCCAAATTAGTTAACCAGTCTGGTTTTCTAGTTTGAACTACATTTTAAAGATAGACCTTCTTTGAGCGGTTTTAGATTCACAGAAAAATTGAGAAGGATTGGGGGAATTTGTGTCTAACCCTAACCCCACACACATGTGCATTTGCCCCACCAGAGTGCAGTTTTTGTTATAACTGTGAATCCAAGAGTGAGCCCTGATGGAAATAGGGACTCAGCCATGGCAACATGACACGAGTTTTGCCTTTTTCAGACTGTTGCCATAACGTAGACATTATATAATAATATGGCCACTTATACATCCCGATCCATACTGTATACTCTTCCATTTCCCCCACACTAAATTTGGCTTCTTGACTTTTACCGAAATATCTGAATACATCTCAGATTTAGAGACTAAAACTATTTAAAAGAATGTCATAGTGTATAAAAATCCCAGGAGATAAATTCATCATAAGTTCCACGGAGTGGAGGAATTGTTGATGTACTCATACAGCTGCTTAGCGTGGCTTCTTGAAGGGCAGGATGCTCAATGGAGGGCAGATCATCTACAGCAGTGGTTCTCAATCAGTGGGCCATGACCCCTTTTGGGAGTGGAATGACCCTATCACAGGGTGGCATATCAGATATCCTTCATACAGATAGTTACATTATAATTCATGACAGCAGTACATTACAGTTATGAAGTAGCAATGAAAATAATTTTATGGGTCATCACAGCGTGAGGAATTATATTAAAGGGCTGCAGTTATTAGGAAGGTTGAGTACCGTTGATCTAAAGGTCTCTGGGTACTGTTTACCCTGTGCAAGACTTAAAAAGGACAACATGGTATCATCCCTGCAAATGAAGGCTTTTCTAACAGGCAGCATGGGAGTGGAGATAACAGATGGAATGTGCCTTGAGAAGAAGGTGGGCAGGTGCAGGGACGGTGGAAGGATGTTGAGAGGGAGTGGCTTTTAGCTAATACTGTGCGGTAAGCTCTGAGCCAGGACACACTAAGGTCAATTTCTTTGCCTCATTGCTTTGAGATGTCCAGTTGTGCTGGGCACTCATTTACATGGATCTCGAGTGTGAATAATTCCACAACTTGAGTCCAGCTAATGGTGACCCCAGTCTGTAGCCCATAGTTTTACCTCTGGTATAGTAGGCCCCTCACAAGGCAGTGTTTTTGTTTGTTTTTTTGTTTTTGTTTTGTTTTTTGGTGATTTGGATCTAATGTGAAAGCAAATAATGAAGACGGTAGCTATGCTCTAAAGAAACGGGCCTTCTATTTCCTCCTTCAGGGTCATAACTATGTGTGTCAGCAGCTTTTGTGTTGCTGTGAATCTGACAGACCAGGGGTGGGGGATGATTTGTGTTGGCCCATGCTTTCAGATGGTTTCAGTCCATCAGATATGGAAAGGATATCAGAGCAGCTTAATTCATGGTGACATGAACCTGTGTTGGAGGGTGTTCACTTCATGGTAGTGAAGGAAACAGTGCATCAGGAGCCAGGGGCTAACTGGAAATTTCAGGGGCCCACCACCAGTAACTCACTTTCCTAATTAGTTCTTGTTTCTTTTTTTTTGCTTTCATTTTTCTAAAGGAAATTTTGTATATTATCATATTTTTTAAATACTTTATTTTTTTTCTTCAAGTTACATCTCAGTAACAAACCCCTCCCTGTTCCCCCTTCCTATCCCGCCCTTCCACCCTCTTCCCCCCAGCAGCTTCCCCTCTCAGTCCAACAGATGGTTCCTTACCTATAACAGTAAATACTATACAAAACAACAGATATAAATATGCCACATTTATGAGAGTTAAATGGCCCAGTATACCTTCCCAATGTCCAGTTTATACATATTTGGCCCCTGACTTTAACATTCTACTCTCTAACCATCTCCATGAGTTTAAAGGTCTATATCTGACTAAACATTCATACTAACTTGCAACACACTTTTAAGAGTATCTTCTTAGATCTATAACACCCTCTTGATTCCTAAACAACTCAAAATTTAACTATGAGACTCTAGCTGTCTATTCTTCAACCACCTCAGAGACCTGAGAGGGATAAATATATCTGCTTATATAGGAAGTGCAAGGCCTGCAGCTTCCAAAACTAAGAAATGACATACCAGTGACTGCCTGGACAGTTCCCATTTTTTCTCCATACATTCCTGCATCAGTCTTCAGCCTTTGGGTCCTGTTTCTCTGACAGACATTTGTTGTAGAGCAGGGATTATGAAGGACTTATCTACCCTGTCTTGGCAGAGCTAGGCTGTCGACTTCCCTGCTACCAAGTTTTGTCCTTTTTGGACAGCAGTTCTTGTTTCTTAAAGGTCCCACAACTACCACAGTGCCGCCCTCAAGTGGGAGCAAAACTTTCAAGACTTGAGCTTGTGGAGGACACTTGAGATTCAAACCTTAAAGCCATGTATGTGACATAAGGAGGTCTGTGTCTCAGTGGCTCTGGGGAGATCAGTGACCTTTCTGATTCCCTTCGTGCCCTTCGGTAAACTGGAGACAATACCAAGAAAGCTCCAAGTTTCTTTAAAGATAGATTCTGGGATTGATTACAACCTCACTGACTTTCAGGCCCGAGAAGCTGCTTGATGGATCGTCACAATTATCACTGTCTCTGTGTCTAAGGGTAGGGTGGCTCAGAAGTCTTTCCTGTTCATAAACACTGTCGCTGCATGAATCCAGCAGCTCCAGTGTAGGACACAGGAGGTGAAGACACCTCACATGGCTGTGTGATTAGTTTAGGTCTAAGGAAAGCAGATCTATCCAGGTAGGCTGCCTGCCCGCATACCTCAGCCCGCGTGTGGCTGTAGGAACAGTATACTATCCCTGCCTGGTCTGAATGTTCTGGGGTTGGTGGTTTTAGATGTTTTCCTTTAGAAGCTGGGACCAGGTGTGAGTGATACATCCAGCAGTCCCTGGGCTCAGCCATGTGTTCTGAACAGCTCTAGCATCCTGGGAAATTCTTCAGAGAAAAGCAGCCTAGAGTTCCTCACGGTTGTCACACTACCACTGAAACGAGCAGGATTACCCTGGGCTCTGTCATTTCCTGCTCCTGTGGTCCACCCCCTTCATTCCCATGGCTTCTCCCATGGAGAAGCAAAATCCAGGTACTCCCTTCATTTTGGCCAGCACAATTCTATTAGGCACCTGAATTGGAATCTTGCTACATACAGTATCAGGATCTGTCCCATGTAGGTTGAGGAATCCATTTTAAAGTAGTAAGAGGCTGCAGTCTTCCTGGGGACAGCTGCAAGGCTGTCCCCACAGCTAGGGGAGGAATGTGGTCTGGTTACAGTTATCTGTACTTGGTTATCAGGCTTGGTGCCAGACACCTGAGCCATCTTACTCAGCAGTCTCCCCCTTAAGGGAAAACTTGTAGGCAACTGAAGAGGGCACCCCAAGAGATGAGTAAAGGCTCTTACAGTGTAGAAAAGCATGTACCTCTGCTCTACTCTAAGTTACCACTCCCCCCTTTTCTCTTCCCTCTTTCCTCTTCTCCTTTCCTTCTATCCCCCTTTCCCTGTCTCTTCTCCCTGCCAGTATTATTTTTCTTATTGCTTGCTTTAGCAATGTACCTGACAAAAGCAATGTAAGGGTGGCTTTATTTTGGCTCACAATTTAAGGAGGGACACCAGCCCTCATGACAGGGAGGCATGGTGGCAAGAGGGTGCACTCAGCAAGCAGACAACAGGTAGGAATTGGGCTAGGCTCCAAAAGCTCAGGGCTATACTCTGGTTTCTCTTCAGATCGTATAAATCTTTCACCTTTTACCAAAATCTCAAGGCCTACCCCAGTGGCTCACTTCCTCCAGTACAGCTCTGCCTCATGAAGGTACAACCACCACCAAACGGTTAGCCAGTGAGTGTTTAAACATATGAGACTTATGGGAGACATTTCACATTCGAGCAATAATGTACCTCTTTCTGCTCCCTGGTCCCCATCTCATGGGTAGCTTTATAGTGATGAGGGACAGATCTGTAGATGTGCTGACTAGGTGGGAATGTCTGGCTTGCTGCTGTAATCTCTGCACCTGCCCATGAAAAGAAGGGTGGACCCTTTGCTTCAGTGATGGAGATCATGAAGAGTCTGTGAAAACAACTCTGTGAAGGCTGAAGTTGATAAATTCATCTGCAATGACTTAAGACCTCCTTTCCTCATGAAAATAAAGGGAGGTAAAAATCTCTGGCTTTAAAAACAAATCTGAAATTCATTTGGCATGATAAGCCAGTGAGAATATGAGAGAAAATTCCAAATGAGAATTATGATGTATAGATAGTCTGACCAGACAATAAAAAATATAGCACTAAAATCACCTTTTCATTGTGCTGACCGAAACCACTTATGTGATGCAGGATAAATCAAAGGAGGGATTTCAGATCTGAGACTTCATTATATGCGAAGGCAGGTGTCATGGGTTCTTTATGGAGCTTAGAGAAACTGGATTTCTATTGAAAAAGAGAACCAGTATTCCTCCTCTCATGGTAGTTCACACAGTTAGGAGTTGAGAAGAAAAAAACACTTTAGGACCTAAGTGCATATATGATTCATGACATGGACACCATTTGGAGTTATTTCTTATTTTCCAATAATATTTTTAGGCTAATAAGAGAAAAGTTTAATTTCTAAATGATTAAAAAAATCAGTATAAAACCTTAGGAGATGATCTGTAATCATGATCATTTTAAGAGTCCTAACAGAATGTTGAAGTACAGTTAACTATATTTCATATAATTGAAGGGATAGAAAATGTCCCTTCTTTATTCTCTCCATCATTATGTATGTAATTGTGTAAAGTTTCTCAGCCTGGACACCTGTGATCTCAGCACTCAGGAGGCTGAGGCAGGAGGATCGTGAGTTCAAGGACAGCCTGGGCTGTAAGAGAGACCTTGTTCAAAAAAAAAAAAAATCTGGAATCTGAGTGTGTGACAGACACACACTAATGAGTCCTGAGGGCTTCGTTAATTCCAGACTATACAGACTCATCTACCTCTTAATGGCCTCCATGTTTAGTTTTAAAGATGGACTTCTTTGAGGAAAGTGTCTTACATGTATGTGTCTGAAGGTCACCCTGTGAATTTATTGGGAGTTACTTCTCTGGCTAAAAGTCAAGATTTTGCATCCTTAAATTGCACACAAACTACCATAAATATTTTTCTTTTATTGAAAATATATTTTTTCTTGCAATATATTCTGATTATTGATTCCCTTTTCTCTACTCCTCCCTATTCTTCTCTATCTCCTTACAACTGAATCCAGCTTTTTTTTTTTTAGTTCTTTATATATTTTGGATATTAGCCTGCTATAGGATATGTAGTTCATAAAAATATTTTGTCATTCTGTAGGCTGCTGCTTTGTCTGAATGACAGTGTCCTTTGTTATGCAGACTCTTTTCAGTTTCATGAGGCCCCACTTATTCATTATTATTCTCAGTGCTGGTGCTAATGGTCTTCTGTTCCAAAAGTCTTTTCCTGTACCAATGAGTTCAAGGCTGCTCCTCTCATTCTCTTTGATCAAATTCAGTGTATCTGGTTTTATGTTGAGATATTTGATCCATTTGGACTTGAGTTTTGTGTATGGTGACTCTTCTACATGCAGCCATCCAGTTTGATTGGTGTTATTTGTTGATACTGTTCTTTTCATGTGTGTTTTTCTGGCTTCTTTATAAAAAATAGCAGTCGCCCATAGCTACAGGGGCCATATTCTATTCCACTGATGAACACATCTGTTTTTGTTTCAGTGCCATGCTGTTTTCTTTATTATAACTCTGTAGCACAATTTGAGGTTAGGGATGGTGATACCACTAGCAGTTCCTTGAATATTCAGAGTTGTTTTGACTATCCTGCTTGTGTGTGTGTGTGTGTGTGTGTGTGTGTACTTTAAAATCTTTGTTTCTAAGAAGTGACATAATTTACCAGTTAGTTTACAGCATGTCTGATAATTCTACATGGCACGAGAGCTACACAGTGAGCTGAGGAGTCCAGGGATTGTTTTCTGCTTTCCTCAGCCCACAGCGGTTCAGGGGAGATGAGCGGGACTCAGGTCTGACCTCAGGAATCTCTGATTCAGGTTAATTGGCTTGAAAAGTGTTTCTGTAGATTCAGATGGACAAACCTGAAAATTACAGCTGGTATGGTAAGAGCTCCAGGCAAAGGTGTCTAATGGGAGTCAAAGGCCAGCATCAGTAGCTCAGGCTTTGCTTTTAACCCAAGAGGAGGCTGAAAATGTCGCCCCAAGCAACCTCTGCCTTTTGCTTTCATCCCACCTACCCCCACTCTTGCCCTGTGACCTGCTCCTGGCCAGACAAAGGTCAGCAGTTGCTTCCCTGTTGGAAATTGCGCTCTCCCCATTTCAGTGCAATTGTGAGGCTCACATTTCCTGTCTTGGTTCTCTGAAACTGACCTCTGGGTTAAGAAGGGAGTTTGACAATAATGGCTTAGTCATGGGCTGGGCTTGTGGTCCTCCAAGGCAGTCTGCTGACCAAAGAATCCCAGGCAAATTTGGGAGCATTTCCATTTTACATTTGCCATCAAAAGTGCTAATGAATGCCATTATGTAAATGGAATTTAATGTTCATAAATGGCATATTAATGCTCAGCAGAAAATTAGCAGTGAACAGAGGGCCAGAAACTATTTTCTTCTTACTCTGCACAACACTTGGAAGACATTTACTCAACTTCTCCCTTATTCCGTAAAGGATATGAAGTTCAACCAGTTTTCCTGGGAGAAATTAGGTGCTAAATAAATGCCTGCCTCCCAAAGACTCCATCAACTTTAGAACTTCAGAACTTTTCTGTGTCCACACATGGAGATGGAGTATGTACAAGTTTTCTTTTGCAAAAGAAGTTTTTCCATTCATCTGCTTTTTACCATTAAATGTTCTGCTGGTAACAAAGGGAAATGCAGGAGACATATGCTCCATGCTCCGTGCACCTGAAAAGACTTGGAATAATTCTAAGCCCCAAATCACGTGAGTCATGACCCTGCCATGATTTATGTTGGCTACTGTCAGCTTTGTCATGTTGGGAGCTGGTGTGGTGCAGTTACTTAGGCAGCTTATTCTACTCTTTTGGAACCTTTCTTTTTTAAATGATTTATGTACATTGGTATTTTGCCTGCATATGCTGTATGTGTGAGGATGTCAAATCTCCTGGAACTGGAGTTGCAGACAATTGTGATCCACCATGTGGCAGCTAGGAATTGAACCGCAGCCCTCTGGAAGAGCAGCCAGTGCTCTTAATTACTGAGCATTCTCTATAGCTCTGGAAAGTTTGTTTGTTTGTTTTTAATGACAGCTAATAGTTGAGCCCCAGTCTGAAAGAGTCAGATGAAATTTGTCTGGGCGAAATATAGTCAAATCCATTTGTACTACCAAGGTTGGGAGCCAGGGGCTTCACAGTACCCTGTAAGACACACTTGACTGGCAGCAGTACCCTTCTACTCCTCAGCTGGGAAAGCCAAGGCCTGGAGTGACCAGCATAGACCTGGTCACGCAGAGACAGAGCTCACCTGTGCAGATTCGAAAGGAAGTTGTAGTGACTATCATATGGTGGTCATTGTGGGAAACTCTTTGTTTATTACATTAGGGATCTGTTTCTGGAGCATGTAACACTTGCTTAATCCTGGAAACACTCCCCCTCCTTAGAGACTCCTTTGTCTCTATCCAAATTCCTGGGGCTGTATGGAGAAGGATGAAGGTGAATGGGCTTTGGAGCCAGGACTGAAGGAGTGGCCATGGCCTTGAGCTTTGAGCTTTCACACGAGACATGTTCCAGCCAGGATGGCACTGCCTCCCTTCAGTCTGGAGACCTGTTTCCTTCGTGGGGAGGCACATTCTCCGAGAAGAAAGGGAAGTGGGCAGATTCCGAGTGTCATGTTCTTCATATCTGCTCTTGAAGTCGATCCAACTTTCTGCATAGTTTAGATAGTACTACTTGACGTGACCTGCCTTACCTCAGAGTTTGTATCAGCCCATTTGTGGGTCTCATAAATCATACGCCCTCCATTTTGCAGACCCTCCTCTGGCTCTCCTTTTTATTTTCTTTTTCTGTTTTGCCAACTTTTCATTTAAAAGAAGCATCCCCCAGGCTGTCATCTCTTGGTCTCTTTCTCCCTTCACCCAGGACCAAATGTTCTCACTCATAACACACAGCAGCCTGGCTTGTTGGATAAGGCAGTCCACCCTCAGGCACCTCTCCAGGGAGTCTCCACTCTCTCCCACAGGCCTTTAGCACACTGATTTGGGTGGGGGTGGAGGGTGGCTGGTAGGGGTGGAGAGTGGAAAGAGCTCTGGATCATGCACTGGATGGGTGGAGGCCTGGGTGCGTTTCATGGGATCTGTGACTTGTTAGCAGAGCTGCCTTACTCTGGCTTCTATGATGATTGTAGATATTTCTCTGGGTCCCTCTGTGGTAATAACATGTTTACGAGCTTTCTTTTGCAATTTATATTTAATAGAAGTCTCCCTGTTAAGCATTCCCTTTTACCCCTAAAAGTTTGCTTGCTTTCACCTTATGGTTGCCTTTCCTCTTCTTCTGCAAATATCAAACACCTACTTTGTACACAGTTTCTATTGCCAACGAACACAACAAAGTTCCCTCAAGGATGTAAAGTTCTGAAGTTGATGGAGTCTTTGGGTGGCAGGCATTTATTTAGCACCTAATTTCAACCAGGAGAACTTCATATACTTTATGGGATAAGGGAGAAGTTAAGTAAATGTCTTCCAAGTTGTCGTGCAGAGAAAGAAGAAAATAGTTTCTGGCCCTCTGCTCATTACCAAGTTAGGAGAAATGCCCTTGCAGCAAGGTGTAATGATGGTGCCTATGGGAAATGGAGGGTAATCTTCTGTTCTGAAAGCTGGTCAGGAGGAGCTTGACCTAGCAGATGGCACTGGAAACGGTCTTGGTATGATGAATGCAATCTGATGAGTAGACAGGGAAAGGAATTGTAGGCAGGTATCCTCATCATGAAAAGGCATTGTGCCAGGAAGCAAAGCATATCAAGGGATTTTTGACTTGGAATGAACTGGACGTAAAGTCTTGAGAAGGGGGTCATTGAAACACACTTTTCAGACCATAGGGAACTGTCATTTAAATCTTAGTGACTGATGCCACCTAACTGTGTGTTCCCAAAGTCACTTGGAAGAATGGAAGACACATATTGGAGAGATTGGTTAGGGTGAAGAGTCACAGGATGCTCTAATCAAGACATAAGATTGGACTCCAAGGATAGAAGAAGGAAAAGTGTGAAAACTGAACAGAGTTTTGGCATGCTCATCACTGGCTATATTGAGACAAAGAAAGGAGTTGATATCTTTAGGCTGTCTGTCTGTCTTAGACATCTAGATGCACCTTTCACTGAAAAGTGGAATGTACTATGGGTTGTTAGGGAGGTGCCAGGGAGTGCAGCAAGCTGACACTTGGACATGTTCTTCCTCTTGTCCTAATGTTTGTTTTTAATCTTTGCTAATTTATATTTTGTACGTGTAGGTATTTTGCCTGCATGTACTATCTGTGTGCCGTGTGTGCAGTACTGGAGGCCAGAAAAGGGGATCAGAGCCTCCACTCTCTCTCACTCAAACTGGAATTATACATGGGATGGGCCATTATGTGGGTGCTGGGAATCAAACCGGGGTCCTCTGAAAGGAGTAGCCAGTGCTTTTAACCACTGAACCACCTCTTCCAGCATCATTCTAAAATAACCTGAGGTGCCTGTAGGTGGCTAAGGTCACCTTGTCATGCAGTGAATTAGCAGAAGTCGGGAGGTCAGTGTCTTCAACTCAGATTTAGAACTGTGACCAAAGAAGGGGCAAAGTCTAGAGGAGAAATGGGCTAAAGGCCCCAGAAATGAAAACCATACCCCAGGGCGAAGGGCTGTTAGTTTCAGTCCCAGAGTTCACACTCCTCCAACTAAGAGGTGAACAGCAAGCTGGAGGTGAGTGTGGGTTGTACTTCTGGATGCATTAGCTTAAAGACCATGACAGGAATCTAAGTAAAACTGCCCCAGATGCTGGCAAATGTGCAAATGCAGCCAGTTGAAAGGGAGCCTCCTGAATGAGCTTGGATTGGCCACTCAAATCATTCAGGAAGACTTCTTTCTTTTGTGGGCAAGTGCTTTAGGACCAAGGGCCAAATTTAAAAAGTAAATTGTGGTTAAATATACTCTTAATTATGTATCAATATACAAAGATCAATGCCTATGTAGCCCAATACAATCTTAATATTACGTCCATATAC
>CAJQZJ010000363.1:308363-362882 GCA_907164525.1 Lophiomys imhausi | reverse complement strand
AAAAGAATATAAAGCTAGGTCTTTGAATGATTAGTGTGGACTTAATGGGCCATAATGGAGGATGGGGGAATACTACCTGTGGGTGCTGGACACTCGCCATGTGCTCTCTCCTGACGTGGTGACTGATACCTACAGAATGAGGAAAGATGAATGCAAGAAAAATTATGAGCAGTGTTTCTCCTCTTGTTGCCCTAGTACTTTCTTGTTTCCCCCTCTAAATCTAAAGAGATCTGGATCCCAAGAGTTTGCACATTTATTTGGTCCCCTGAAACGACTGAAAAGCTGTCTAGAGGTGTTAGTGAAGGAGACCAGCTGGAACCCACATCAGTAATAACAAATACCTTTGCAAATGGCAAGCGCTCAGGTGGATGGAGGTAGGCCCCTCCTGAGACTTCTTATCCAATCTGCCTAGGTTACTGTTTTTAAATGGTTCTTATCTGTGGAGATATTCACTTTTCTGTGCAAGCGACCCAATCAGTTGCTGGATTTGCTAATTATTTGAAGATTGGCAAACCAGAAGTGAAAAGAACTTCTGGGAAAAGAGACAAAGAGATGTGACAGGCACATGTGATGAGGAGGCTGCTTCTTATAAAATATCAAAGACTGAATTGAAATGCCTGGCCTAACAAAAAGTGAAGCACCCCCTAGTCAACCCCTAGTCTGTAATGACTTGGACTAGATGTACGCCTCCTTCATATAAATTTTACTATTGGATGAGAGACAATTGCAAGAAAATGGAGGCACACGTAATGAGATAGACTCTTGTTTAAAAAAGCATCAGCTTTTCTCTCCTTCAAGAGGGGAGGGGAATGGCTTTAGCAACATAAGGAAAGCTGTTATTTACACATTCCTCTCTGCTACCTTGCACTGTACTCGATTCTCTCTGCAGAAATCAGCCTGAGTAAATAGCCCCTAAGGGAAGGAAGAGAGTTTATTCCTGGGGACCGACCTTCTGCTGGTTTTTTTGTTTATTATTCTTTAAACATTTCATCTCTGTGTACAATGTGTCTTTGTCATGTTCACCAGATCTCCTCCCCCATCCCATAATACGTCTCTCTTCCAACTTCGTGTCCTCAGAGTTTTTAAAATAAACCCGTGAGTCCAATTAATGTTGCCTATACTTGCACAGGCATGGGGTTAAGCCTGACAGTGACAATCGTCCCATCAGAAGTCACCAACTTCAAGAGGTTCCTCACATAGGGGTGATAGGTTTGACTGTGGACTTGACACAATGTATAGTCATCTGGGGGGGTGGGGTGTTTCAGGAATTGCCCTGATGAAGGTGACCTGTGGACATGCCTGTAAGGAATTTTCTGAGCTGGGTTAATTAGGGCAGGGGTGGGGGGCGGAGAGGGGAGACTACCCTGAATTTCATGGGTGTTGCCCTGGACCAAAAGAAAAGGTGTGTGTGTGCATTAGTGCACTGTGGTCTGCTCCTGACTGCACAGAGCCCTTGAAGCCCTTACTGAATCTATACTGTTTGCCGCT
Organism: Lophiomys imhausi; assembly: GCA_907164525.1. Lineage (NCBI taxonomy): Eukaryota > Metazoa > Chordata > Mammalia > Rodentia > Muridae > Lophiomys > Lophiomys imhausi. The sequence continues at coordinate 361,394 of CAJQZJ010000363.1, read as the reverse complement.
GTCACAACCATGTCAAGGGCTCCAAGGCTTCAATCACATAGGGGTGGCAAAGCCTTCCTCCCCTGTCTGAGTCTGAATGTTGACATTGAGTACAGAAACTATCCACCATAGCTCTTCTTCCAGACGGTTAAGGCCTGAAGACTGCTCCCCTACAGAGACGGCTCCTGCCGCTATAGGGATCAGCACAACCTCCTTGTTCAGTGGTATGCCATAAACCTTGCCTCCATATTTATCTACATGTAATAACCCTGTATCCTGTTCAGCTGTATGCAAAAACCCTGCCTCCCTGTTCAGTTGTATTTAAGAAACACACCGAGCTTCCCAGGAGCTGTGGCTTCTCCATCAGAAGGCTCCGTCTACCCATCCCAATTTTTCTGTGTTTGTGTGTCCATGTGTTTGTCTTTTTCATCATTTGCTCACCACCCAAGTTAGGTCAAATCCGTAGGGATGCAGGACTTGATTGTGGTTGTCATGTCACCAGCTGTTTCAAGTTCCCGCTGCTTTGTCTTTCCCACAATGGTGACCTGTAACCTGGGACTGTGAGCCAATGAAACCCCTTCTCCCTTAAGCTGCTTTTGTCCGAGCATTTTATCATAGCAACAGGAAAAGAAGCCATGATGGCGAATGTTGGCTGTCAACTTGACTATATCAGAAATCAACTAGAACCCAAGCTAATGTGCACCCGTGAGGGATTTTCTTAGCTGGATCGTTTGATGTGGCGCGACTCACACTTTCCGGTGATGGCCCACATAAAAGGACATGGAAGATGGAAGCTTCTTGACCTCTTGCCCTCACCCTCTCTAGCAAGTCCATGTGTCCTGCTGCTGAGGTTTTCCTTTGATGGTTGTAGAACCTACTCATACAGACCTAAGACCAACTGAGACATCTAGCCTCATGGGCTGAAAAATTACCCAGTTCTTGGCCTTTCTATTGAGAAACATCCATTGGTGGACTAGCCAGGTTACCAAATGTGAATATGTGTGTGTGTGTATATACACACACACATATATGGTCTTTCTCTATACCTCCCATATTTTTTCTTTGTACCTTTCATTCTTGCTTCCTGCGTCCACTGTGTTACCTAGGTAGGGGCTCATAGAGCTAAGAGAGAAGAATAAGGATAACCTATGACATCAGATAAATAAAAGTGAACGAAGGTAGATGGGTGAACCAAGAGAAGTATAGAGGGGAAAGTGGTAGTTTAATGCCACCCAAGTAAGTGGATGTACCTGCATCCCTGGCTGGATTAGAAGACTCAGCTAGTGTCATCAGGACATGTTATTTTCATCTCTGTCTCTATAATGGCTTCAGTCACAGATACATTCTGGTAAGTTCATATAGAGTAAAAAGAGTGGCTTCCTAAGTGTCCATGGAGTCAAGCACAATCCCTGGTTTGGTTCAAACGCCCATCTCAAAACCCGTCACAGAGGTCAGGGAAGTATAGAACTTGAGTGGTCAAGCTTGGGTCACATGCTTGGCTGTAGGATCTGGGCCATCCCTACCTCAACAGCCTAGACAGACAGTGGGAGAAATGACTCTCTGGAGAGAACTGGACCACCATGTTGCTAAGTAGACTGGTCAGTCCAGCAGGATGACTTCCAACCTTCACTTTTACAGCTGTTGCACACAGCATTGCCAGTTGCCTTCTACCTGAGATTCTGCCTGGACTTTATATCCTGCCTGCCATCTGCACTAAGGTGACTTCAGGCGAGCTATTGAATTCAGAGCAGCTGATGCAGGCCATTCCCATGCCAGCATGAATTAAGATCTAGCAACTTTATACCAAACAGCTTCTTACTGCAGGGGGTCACTGTCTAGAAGAGGAGTGGGTGGATGCTGGGGGAGCATCATGGCCTACCTGCTAGTGCCCCTCCCCTCTACTGCCCTGAACGTCTTTCCTTTTTCTCCAGTTGCCTTCCACTCCACACCTCTCCATCCCATCTAAGGGTTCAAATGGTGCTCCTCTATGAGGAGTTAGAAGCAAGGTACCAGTCCCTTTCCTCAAGACTGTTAAGAACTTTCGCCAAGTGTCTTAGATACTCCACACTTGGTGCTCTGTGGGCTAAGGGTATTGCTCATATGAACATGGAGGGGCCACCCCAGGCCACACCAGCTCTTGCTTTTTATAATTTTTACAAGTTTTTCTGGCTTCATCTTTTATTATTCTTTTATTATAATTACATTTCCCCTTCTTCCCTCCATCGCCTTCCCCCTTATACCCTTTCTTGCTCCTTTTCAAGTTCATGGCCTAGTTAGGTTTTCATTAAGTTTGGTTACATGTATGTATGTATGTATGTATAGACTTATTGAGGAAATTGAGGGCAAGGGAGCCGGAAGACTGTAAGAGCCAGAGGATTGCAGCAGGGATTGCTATGAGATTGTGCTTCCTAGGAATGTCAGAACCTGCACTCATAAATTCTCACCAACATGACTGCCCAAGCATGAGCTGAACGAGGACAACCACAGAAGACATGGTAACATTGTCATGGAGAAGCCTAAGAGGTCTCAATCCTAGACAAAGAACGATAGGAATCTAAGGGATGCTGAAAGTGGGGCAAATAGTCTTCTCCCAGGAAGGGAGAACATTCATTAGTTATCCAGAACCAAATGTTTAGCCTTGAAAGCATGCATGCAAGTAACATTATACAGACTGGGCAGGTTATGTATATATTTAATAGATTTTAAATTAAAATTTAAATTTATTACTTTCCCCTTTCCTTCCCTCCCTCCCATGCTTTTTCCACTCTTAAATCTATCACATATTTTTCTTTAATAGTTTATTATACACACACAGATATATACATACATAATACATACATACATACATACATACATACATACATACATACATACATACAAACACATACACAAACACACACATAAATATAACCTGCTGAGTCCACTTTTGTTGTTTGTGTGTATATGGTTTCCGGCTTGACCATTTTGTAATGAGAAACCATTAAAGGGCCTCACCTCTCAGAGGGGCTAACTTTCCTCCTTGAACAGTCATTGATTGCCTATGGATCTTTGTTTAGAAATTGGAACCCACAAGATAGTCCCCTTCTGTGTTAGCTTGCCTATTGATATTGTCACTGTTTTGGACTTGTTCATGCATCCATTTTATAAGAGGCTTTCACAGGAGACATCCTGGTATTCTCACTCTTATAGTCTTTCTACACTCTCTTCTGCAATGTTCTTAGAGCTGTAGATTCAGGAGCTGAAATGCATCCATGAGGGCTTGCCTCCATTCATGAGGGCTTGCCTCCATTCATGAGGGCTTGCCTCCATCCATGAGGGCTTGCCTGCATCCATGAGAGCTTGCCTCCATTCATGAGGGCTTGCCTCCAAACTCATCTGTTGATTTCTCCATCGTGTCTGGTTGTGGTTCTCTATGGTGATCTACCTGTGCTGTAGAAAGAAGCTTCTTTGATGATGTGTATTTGCATATATATGTATTATATATTTATGTGTATATGTATGTATTTATTATATATATGTATACAGTTATATGTATTGTGTGTAATTTAAGATAAACATAAAATAATATGGTTCCTTAAGGCACTACTAAACCATCTTGATTTGAACTCTGTTTCAACCAAATAAGCCACACCATCTTCCAGTTTCAAGCTTGCTCATGGCTGGGTAAAGCCTTTACTACAGGACAGAAATAAGGCTTGTGGAGAGTGAGGGCTTGCCAGAGCCTCACTGATTCAGTTCTGTTAAGCAACAGATGACCCAGAGATGAGCGCCCTGCTCAGCATCAACTGGAGAAGCTGGAGAGGCAGGCTGGGGAGTGAGATGCGTGGCTCTTAACTGCTATGGTAAAGCTGAAGTTCTTTGCTGCTTAGAACCTCTCCCAGTTGTCATAGGTGGTGACCAAGAATGATTTACTGCCAGTGTGGCCCTAACATGCTTCTGAAACATGCATTCTTTCATCTAGAGCCATCTGTAAATGATACAGATATCTACACGGATGTATTTAGATATCTACACAGATGCATTTCCAAAATGGCCAGTTGGCATAAATAGAACCCCCGTCCAACCTTTCATGGTAAACAGGGAAAACTAACAATTTGGCCAAATTATTTCTAAAATGGTGATGTCTGCCATTGTAGTCTGTTCTCAGCTGGCCCCAGTTTGCATTTTCTATCTAAGCATCATCTGAGCCTGTTACCTTGGGCCTTCATAAAGGACTTTCCTTTTCAGGGCCAAAACCCAATACCATCGAGCCTGGTCATTTCCTGAAGCCTTTTGTCACTTGCTCTATCTAGAAAAATGTTCATAGGAAGCATTGTTATAGAGTTAAAAGTCCTAGAGGATGGGTACTAACAGGTAGAGCATTGTTAAGATTTTTTTTTTTTTTTAGTTGAAAAAAAAAAACACAGTTTCTATGACTGTGGATATAGCTCATCTGCAGGGAAGATCTAAATGTTGCCCAATTGGCTGTGGAAGGGAGTGGGTCACTAAGAAGCAACAAATGCAAGTTTATGAATAGAATCATCAATATTGAGCCAGGTATGGTTATGCACGTAATCCCAGCATTTGGGAAGCTAAGGCAGGAGGATGGTAATATCAAGGCCAACAGGGTCCATAAAGTTACCCCCCCACACACACACACACCCTCAAAATTAGATATTTGGCTGTGCTTGTACAAGAGAAGAACCTTGAAGGTTTGTTTCCTAAGCTTCCTGACAGTCCATCTTTGAGAATTAATACCTTTCATGGAGCCTACAGTCACCGGCATCCCACACTGAAGGCAGCCTCCCATGACCACACACACACACACACAGAGTTTCTATTTCTGCTGCCATCAACACGGTGAGCAACAGAGAGGAGATGAAAATCCCACAGCATTCTAGTTGAAGGCCTTGCCCCCTTTTTATTAATTCACATTTCTTTGTTTGTATCTTCTGTTAGGACATTGGGCACCAGGCCTCCAGGATGTGAGGTGTGGCTTGTGCAGCTGAGCTCCGCCCCTTCATCCAGCCCCGGTGCAAACAGCAGTTAAAAGAAACCCAAACAGGCATGTTTTACCCAAAGCCGCTTCATGTCTCTCATTTAAGTTGTGGAGGAAAAACACATATACCATCAACGGTGGTTTGGTCTTCCTGAGTGAGTGTCTAGGTCGCATTCGGTGGATTCGCACTGTGCCGCCTAAGCATCCCCACTAGCTATCTCCAGAAGTTTCTAAGTCTGCCACTGGATACTCCATACCAGGAGGCAGTTACTGAAAAGATCGCAGCCCTGGACCACACAAGCACTATTCTATTTCCTGGGTTTTATGTATTTGACCAGTCTTGCCTTTTACATTCTGTAATTAGGTCTTAACTCCCCCACCCCACCCACCCCAATCCTGCACCCAACACATAAAATTTCAGGCTTCTTGTCTGCGTGTTCCACACTTGTAGAAGTTAGAAGAAATTGGCAGTGAAGACCTGGGGAAGCAGCTCTCCGTGTTTAGAACTACAGGGTTATGAGCGTATGAGTGGGGAGAAATGTGGAAGTTTTCAAAGGTTACCTTGGCTTGATGATCGTATAAGTGGTTCTGGTACTTTTATCTAGATTTCTGGACACTTTGGAGGGGAGACGGAGCAAGTCTGCCAGCTTTTAGGACGTTGGATAATAAGGTGAGAGGAGAGGTGGAATGGCTTCTGATTATACACCGAGAGAATGATAATGAGTTAGGATGCTGCCTTAGGGATGGAAAGGCCGTGTTGGAACACAGAACCGTTGGGATACTCATCATTCTAGGTTCTATTCCCTGTAGTTCCGAATCAGGGTGGTAAACTGTGGCCCAGGCCATCCTATAATGCACTATGTAGCCCAGGCTGCCCTTGAACATTCAGACACACTCCCAAGTGCTGGGATAATAAGCATGGGCCACCATGCTCGGCTTATAACTTTTCTCAGGACTTAAGTGTAGTCTGCATGTGTAACCTGACCTATTCAATTACAGTTCACACAATTAGCTGATAGAAGCTTGATAATATGAGGTTTTGATTTTACCTCATCCCAAGTTAAAATGCCTACTCAAAATCAATCCTAAGGATATTCGAGTCAAAATTGCCCTTGGCTAGGGTTATAAAAATTACAAATGTGTCTAGGGAATTCACTAAACTTTCAGGGCTTTTTGTACAAAAGGGCAGAGAGCTACTTTCCCTGTACCTTAGATTTTCCTTTGCAAAAGGCAGCTCTGCTGTCACTGTCTGAACTACTGAGTGAGAATGGCAGAGCAAGATAATGTGAAACAGCCCATGGAGCACACAGCTTAGGACTGATGCTTGGTGTGGGATGCATTACAAAAGTTATTGTTGGTAGGACTTAAAGTCTCCTATTCATGCTTTTCTTAAGCTAATCTGAAAATTAGAATGCATGCTTTGATCCTGTACATTTAATGGAACCTGTTACAGAATTGCACTGAGTGGCAGAAAAATGCTAGCTCAAGATTTAAAGTATGTCTACCCCTAAACAGGACAGGGTAGCTGAGAAATGGCCAGAGAGCCAGTTTTTCCATCTTGTTCCTGAAAGTTCTGTGCCAAAGCGAACGCTTGCTGTTCCAGAACAACCCCCAGAACAGCTGTGCAGCTCATGAAAGTCAGGCACATCTGTAATTATCACCCACATCAAAATATTCAGCTTTGCCAACAACCTTAGGGGTCTTTCCATATCTGCGTCGTTTATCTATATAGTTAAAATATGCAGGGGTTTATGATTTATCTAAAGACATTCAGTGTGTGTGTGTGTGTGTGTGTGTGTGTGTGTGTGTGTGGCATGTGCCATGGTGTGCACATGGAATTCTGAGGACAACTTAACAGAAATAGTTTCTCTTTTTCTACCACATGGGTTTCAGGGCTCATATCCAGGTCTTCAGACTTTAGGACAAGTGACTTTACCCACTGAGCCAGCTTGCCAGGCCCAGAAGTGTTATATTTTAGAATACACACTACATCCTAAAACACAAATGTCCCATTCTTTTAAAAAGACCTTCTCCTTGCATTTTACCTTTCATCACCTGTATGTACATCTCTGGCCACTAGAGTTTGCCCATCTTTTCAAATTCACAATGTTTTCTGAGATCTCTTTCAGGTCTTCCTTTCTCCTGCTCTCAGTGTGACTGCCAAGATCCTTGCTCCTTCTGTCTTTATAGTTTCCTGGTGTTTGAATTCTGAGGATGGTGTCCCATTATGGAGGGGAGTTTTGCGTATGTGAACCGCTAACATGGCTCCAGCAGGCAAAGCTACACAAAAGCCAAAAGCTATCCAAGGAGGGACTCCCTACTCAAGTTTCCTGTCCCCATTTCTATTTTGCTGATTATAAATTTTTCTGAAGAAACAAAAAGGTAAATACATGAATCTCTCTATAGCTATATCCCTTTCATCCTCGAGTTAGAATCTGGCTTTCCCTTGCATCTTGCTTTCTGTATGTCATGCTATATTATCAGTGTGTAAAACCCAAATGTATGTTTTTATTTTTCCCATATTTACTTTCTGATCATGTGTGTATGCGTTTGGCCACACACATGGTCACTTGCAGTCACTTCTCTTCTCCCTTCATGTGGGTCACAGGGATCTAACCCAGATTGTCAGGCTTAACAGCGAGCACTTTTTACCTGCTGAGCCATCTAACCTGCTAGGATCTTTGGCTCTTGGTTTGTTTATAAATAGCCCACGGAATGCTCCGTTTCATAACTCTGCTGTGCTTCGTTCAACTTCTTTTATATCAGGCTTTATTCCAGTGTACTCCAACTATCCATAATTCTGTGATGAGTAACCTTGTATGGGCATATATTTTGTTTGAAGTGTGAGTTTCTAAATGTGAGATCGCTGAAGTCAAGATGTAAATGCTGTTGAAGATTTTGCCTGTTTATTTTCTGATATCTCCTAATACTTTGTATAAAGGCTGTGCCCATTTGCATGCCCACTGGTAGACTATGCCTGATCTCTACTGTCCTAACAGGGACATGCTTTCTAGCTCTTTAATTTTTCAAATCTGAAATAATTGGTGGCATTAGAGTATGCATTTAGGTTACTTCTAAATGAACTTAGATATTTTTTAAGATATTTAAGGACCATTGTGTGTTACATATGGTATCTTTATGAACTTTATTTACTATCCTTTGAGATTTTTCTTTCTCCAATTTAAAAATTTTTTTGTATACAGACATAGTACACACACACACACACACACACACACACACACACACACACACGCATCTGGCAAGTATTTCTCCCATCTTTTATCATTTGACTTACAGTATATTTCTCTGTGCAAAGGCTTGTAGGTAATCAAAATTCTTGATCATTTAAAAATTTATATCTAGGTATGTGGTGTGTGCCTCTGATCCTAGTACTTAGAAGACTGTGGTAGGATGGTAGGAGGATTATGAATTTGAGAGGAGCCTCACTCTAGAGAGCTAGACACAGAAAAAAAAAAAAAAAACAGCAGCACAACAGAAAATGGTATCCAGAATTTGATCACACTTAAACATGTTCTTTTTATGCCTAAGGTACAGAGAATTCATCTTATGTTTTCTTCTAGTACTTTTGTGGTTTAAATATTTCCATTTGTACCTGAGATCCATTTGGAGCATGTTCTTACACACTGAGTATATGCCACATCTACCATTATCTTTTTGCAAATGGCTAGTATACCTCGTTAAAGCTAAGTTTCCAGGGTAACCAGGTCTCCTGAGTTTCTGACTCTGTTGCTGTCTGTTCTTGTGTGCTAGCACCGCTCTGTTTCAATTTTAAGAGGCATCGTGGTATGCTTTCATTTCTGGCAGGGCTGTTCCCCCTGGCTTTTCCTTTTTAGTGTTCTCTTAACTATTCTTGTATGTTTATTTTTCCATATGAAGTTTAGTGTCACGCCTAGCTTCATAAAACCCCCAAAGTCTGATGTTTTTATTGGAGTTGATAATTTTATTGGAATTTATAAATTAACTTAATCAAAAGTGACACCTTTAAGATTCTGGCATCCCACGAAGGCAAGAATATGGCACAGTTTTGAGTTTGTCCTCGTCTGTTTGTTTTCCCTTTAGTAGTGTTTTAAGATAGTTTTTCTCCAAGCTTTACAAAGGGTCCTAGGCTTATTTTTAGCTGTTCTCTGTGGCTGTTTCATATACTGCTTTGGGGAATTCTTATACTGTGGACATACTTTGTTCATTGGTTCTTTGTTTTTTCCAGGCCTTCTAGAGTCTTCTACATATAGTTCTATTTTTCCAGCTCTTGTGCCTATAATTAATTGTTTCAATGAGTTTACTAAGTGAAATAATGTTAAGTAATGATTAATTACATAATAGTGACAATGGCATTGTATTTTGTCCTTGACTGTACTGGTCACCTCTCTGTTGCTGTGATCAGATACCCTGACAAAAGCAATTTAAGCAAGAGAGACTCTATAATCTGCCCAACAGCACCACTTGCTGGAACTGAGTGTCCAAATATATAAGCCTATGGGGGACATTTCTCATTCAAAACACAACAGAAGCGGTGGAAAGTACCTTTCTTCCACCATTAAGAATGGAAAATGAAGAAAAGACGCTGATTTTGGAGGAAGGTATAACCAATTGTGTTTTAAATTAGATCAAAAGCTTTAAAAAAGCCTATAGAAATAACATTATAATAGTCCTCTCACTTCTGCTTATCTTATGATTTCTGATATTAAACCAACTGTATTCTTAAAGCACACATCTCCTTGTTGTTTGTGAGTCATGATAGTTTGTATTCTGTTTTATACTGTCTTTGGAGCTTTCTAGATGATCAGATCATATTCAATAGCAGTTGTGATACTATATTCTGGTGTGATAAATGACATTTATGAAACACTGGGCTCCTGTGGTCTTTGACAGTTTAACAGAAAGTTCAGTAGAACTGTGTAGGCTTTGGTTTTTTGAGAAGATTTTCTCTATTTTTTATGAAGTTGGTTATACAGTATTTTGTCACTATGTGGATCATGTTGATGAATTATGTTTTCCAAGGTGATAGATACATTTCATATAGATTACTGAATTGACAATGTAGAAAGCAACTATGGTGTATAGGGCTGAGACAGAGATCATGGAAGAGAGTCCTTTCCCATCCTTGGTCTTCAGACATTCCTAAGGGTATGATTTGGCTCAGCAGGAAATGGAAAAGCTCCTAAGATATTCTTCCAGTGAAACCTTCTAGAATTCCTTTCACTGGGGTGGTAGGAAAAGTTATGTATTAGGAAGCAGCATGCGTTGAAAATCACCAAAAGGTACCCCTAGCATTACTGTGAAAGCTATTCATAGGGTTACTGGTTTTCTGTTGGCAGCATTCAGCTTAAAGGCCTGCTGAGGTATACCAGGGATGTATTTATGAGGTGTACCACAGGTGGCCTTCCATTGTGAAACTACTCCAAAGGATACTTGGGGAAACTGATAAACACTGGGCCTTGCAGGTCACACCCTGCTGTGGAAGGTTGGCTTACAGCAGGAGCTAGATGTAGCTGTTCATTGATGCTGGTCTATGGTAACTGAACAAGAAGGAACATCAGAGCAGAGAAGACGAATGCTTCTTGCAATCTGATAGAAAAGATGCCTTAACTTTTGAGTGTTTAAGCTAGTCAAAATGAGAACAATAACATGCAGTTGTGATTATGGGATGGCAGTAATTCCTAGCACTAGGCAAGTGTTAAATTTAAGGCCTGTATGAGTGAGTATGTATGAGTGTATGATTTCTTTGAGCACCTTGGGATTTCTAGTTGTGATTTTTTTGTTGTGGAGAGCTTTTTGAAATTCTGTATTGGGGTCTATAAGATGGGTCAGTGGGTAAAGGCAATGGCTACAGCTTGAATATCTGCATTTGTTGGGTTTAATCACCGAGAGACACATGGTAGAAAGAGAGAACGAACCCTCACAAGTTGTCTTCTGACTTCCTCTTGTTGTGAGATGTGTGAATCCACACACATCTGCACACAATACATAAGTGCAAAAAGACTTTGTGTGGAATTTTTAAAATGTTTGTATTTTACATACACATAAAATTAATCTGGGGGAAATCATTAAATTATTTTAGCTTTCTGTGTGATGGAATGGAAGGTTATCATTTGAATCTGCAGTACCATTGTGATCAGAAGGAATCTTGGAATAAAAGCCCACCCAAACTATTAAAAAATCAACAAAGAGAATCATTATGGTGGAAGTAAGAATAGTGTCCTATGTCACAGAGTCCTCAACCCACCCTGTGTATGTGTGTATGTGTCTGTGTGTGTGTTTCTGTTTGTGTGTGTGTGTATGTGTATATATGTGTGTATGTGTGTATGTGTTTGTATGTGTGTGTGTGTGTATGTATGTGTTATATGCACATGGATATCTGTGGAGTGTTCATGCAGCAATCTTTGTCAATCATTGCTTTTTTGCCTCAACAGAGTTTCTCACTGAACTTGAAGCCCATGTTTCAGCTAGTAATCAACGCACCTGCTTGCTTTCTCTGCAGGTTCTGTGACACAGCAAGTGCCATTACCCAAGTCCCACTTCACGGGGATTTCAATACGGAGGAAGCACAGAGTGCTTTATAGAACGGAAATGTTTACATGGTACTTGACATGGTGGGTCCGGTGTATCTGTGTGCAATGATGAATAGACTGTACACTGAACTTAACATGAATTAAAGTTAGCTGTATATATACCATACTGAAAGTGAATAAAGGTTACTCCCTGCATAAGACCCTGGGTTTGATTCCCAGCATTAGGGGAAAAGTTAATCTTGGTTATTCTTGGCCCATTGCTGCTTAATGTAAAATTTAAAAATCAGTGTGTCCAATTCCAACAAAAAATTTTATTATGGATTAATGAAGTCTGTAATAAACTCTGCAGAAAAATTTGAAAACTGTCATGTGTACAACATGAGGCACCCAGCTCATTTCCAGGGGCTCTGCATTTTCACACTTTCAGTGTACCTCAGAATTTTCTATTTTCTTTGCACTTATCACAGGCCACCTACTTGCCATTTTAGTGCTCTGAAGGTGGTGTCTTTGGAGCTCTCATCTTATTATCTACCTCTTCCAAAGACACAAATGTACACCTTACGATTCAGTAAACTTGCTTTTAATGCTCGTGACCTTGAGTTCATTTGGATTTTGTCTTACAATCGTTTTTTTTTTTTTTTTGGCAATTTCCACATCTTCGTTACTTAAAAAAATTTTTTTTTCAAAAGTCAGTAGCCAAGACTTCTAGAAAAGTACTGAAGATCTGAGTCACATCTTGGAAGAGAGCCGCCCTTGAAGGGCCAGCAGACCCAGGCAGGCTTCTTCCACGCAGACTTGTGTGTGTGAAGCTGTTGAATCACTGTGAGGTAGCTCCTTCCCGTGGCCCATCTATCATCTTCTAGAATAATCAGATCAGAGCAATGCTGCGCCTCGCTTTCTAAATCATGTTGTCACTCATCAGTGTTGACTCCTACCAAGCTCATTCTGGCACCGGAGAGGGTTGTGTGATTTTTCCCCTTTAATCTGCAGCTTTGACAAGTTGCATTCACTGTTTGCAATGCTGTGACAAACCTCAGATCAAAAACACCCTTGGAGGTGCCAAGATGGTCTTGATATGGTCTTTCCATTTGTTACTGGACTTGGCATTGCTAGTAGGTTGTCTAGAGTTTTCACAGTGGTAATCCTGCCTCAGATTGGGTTCCATTCTGATAATTTCATCTTTACCAATCTTTATTACTCCTGTCCACAAAATGCCTTGGGAAGCATTTCATCTTGTTTTTGTAAACTTTCTGTGCAGTGGGAACTGATGAGCTCTGTCTGCATTTGGTAGAATTGTCAGTTAGCTCGCTTTCAGTTATTCTTGTTCGTTCACATTTAGAATGCAATATTCTTTTTTTTTTCCCTTACAGATTTCTTTCCATGTTCATGGTTTCTATTGCTTCTGATTCACAGCTCCTATCAGAAGTTTGTTTCTGTTTCGTAAAGAGGGAAAGTTTTTAGGGGTAGAAGTGTACTTTAGTGGTAGCTTGCTTGGCAAACAATATGCGTGAGGTCCCGGGCTCAGTCCTTATTATTGCCCCCACCCCAACCCTGCCCCCAAGAAATATGCTTTACTTCTGAATTCTTTGTTATTCCTTCTTTACCCAGTTGCACCAGTGACTGCCTTCCTTTTCTGGGTCTATCTGGTATTTCTTGTGGGGTCTTCTGCTATGTTTGCCAGTTCTGATTGCAAACTCACCTTACATGCTTCTGTTGCTGCCTTGGTCCAGAGTGTAGGGTTGTACACTCCCTGTGTACGCATCCAAATGCATGGCTCTAAACTTAGGTTACAAAGCATGAGATTCCTCATTCAAAAAGAGACATGTGATGTGGCTCAGTTGGTACAGTGCTTGCCTAGCACGTGGACCACCCTGGATTTGATCCCCAGTTACGGCATCAGCAAGGAATTTTGGCACTCAGGAAGTGGAGGCAGGAGGATTAGAAGTTGAAGGCCACCCTTAGAAATGCAGTGAATTCAATGTGATCCTGGAATATGTGAGATGGGGGAGGAGGAGTGATCCATGCTAGATACTGTGACCCCTTTTGGGTTGGGCATACTGCTACTGCACTTCCTTCTTAGTGGAGAATGTTAAATCTCTGGACATATTAGGTGTTGTAGACCTAATGTCAGCTTGTCCACAGCTCATCACTGAGTTGCTTAGTTCTAGCTGCATCCTGAGGCATGACTGGCTGTATTTTCTGAGTAGAGGGAAGTCAATTGGCCTTTGACAAGTTGTTTTTATCCACTAATCTTGTCACTGTAACCAGATGTCTCTTTGGTTTCAAGTATGCTCCTGGTAATCTGTTCTTTCTCCCTGTACAAATTCATGTGCACCTATCTATGCTCCCTGTGTCTTAGAGATGAAAGAACAGGCATCATTCAGGAGCACTCTCTGTCTTTACTGACGTTATGTGACTGTTCTTAAAACATTCTGTTGCATAGTTGGATTCCAAACTGAAATGAAAGAGTTCATCTAAAATAAAGCAATAAAGTTGGACTAAAGTTGCACTTCAGTTTCCATGGAATTTAGAGTTGTTGTGTCATTTGAGATACAGAATATTATTTCAAATTTTAAGTGAAATTACTGGAAAGACAATAATGAGGAACTGGATTTCCTCTATTTTTATATCAACACTTAATAAATAGGATTCACTAAACAAAACTTATCCCTTTCATCTTAGATTTTTATTGGTATATTTTTAAAGCTCATGAGAATTAGGTTATAAGTATTACTTAGCATACAAGTGTACAATTATAACTTTTAAATCGGAGCAACTAGGTGTGGTAGTACACACCTATAATCCCAGCATGTGGGGCGCAGAAGGAGAATCAAGAGTTCGAGGTCAGCCTCAGCTACATACCAAATAGAAGACTACATGATATAGTCTCAGAAATACAAAACAAAAATCAAAATATGACATTGTCATTTCTTTTTCCCCCCCATTCTTTGAGACAAGAATTACTTGTATGTAGGTATGTACTTACATGTAGTCTTGGCTTACTATGTAGTCTTGGCTGATCTGGAACTCACTCACAGAGTCCCTCTGCTTCCTGTTGACATCAAAAGTATGTGCCCACTATGCCTGGTGGGCTTCTTACTAAATGCCTTTTCTTTCAACAATTTTTAAAGAATATGAAGTCCCATGCATATGCTATAAGCTATGTGACCTGAAGGAGGAGGATGTGGCACTGGTTGAGGCCTGAGTCCAGCTGTCAGGTATCTTCAATGTTTATTTGTAATTTTCTCTACACATGGATTTAAAAGACCCAGGAAATTGTGCTGTTGATGCTAAGGACAATAGGATCTTCTGCCACCTTCCCATCACTGGAAATGCTAGATTTTGGGTTGTCTACGAGTGAGTCTCAGCAAATTCTAAAGGATTTGATTCTTTACTCATCTTCCAGCTGTTTCCGGAACTTCTGCAGCATGTCAAAGCCCACACATAGTGCTGGAAGTTTACAACTGTTAATCCACCACAGCTGGTAAATAACCCACAAACAAGTGAGAAGTTCTTATTATTTTGGAAAGCTCTGAAGTGCTTTAAGGACATTACATGGGGTAGAGTGGGCATTAGATGTGGGTTTCCTGGAGAGGTTATGTGGCTGAGATAAGAAACGCGAGTAGGGGTAGCTGTGTTGCAGGAGCAGCAGACAGAAAGGCCTTAGGGCATGCTGGGATACACCATGCTGGAGAAGTCACAGAGGATCTGGTTGATGGTCAAGGGTGGTGTGAACCAGAGTGTATCTGTCAAGCAGGGGAAAGGCAGAATCTTTGTGTTGAGTTTTGATCCTTTGCTTTAGAGCAATAGCAGGGAGGTGATGGAACCAAACTTGATTTTGAATAGATTTCTCTGGCTACATATGGAGGTCTTGGTTTTTATTTCAAGGGTCTCATGGAGAATATGGCCAGGCCCATAGTTGGGACCAAAGACTTGCTCTCGTCCGTGTGGGAAGATCTCTGCTTTCACTAAGTAGTCCAGGACCCACAAAGAGCTGTGAGGGGAATGAAACCTCTGACTGTTATTTTTAGAGTAGAATCATTTCTTTCACTAATAAATCAGAGGGAAATTTTTTTAGAAGAAAGAATATTGGCTGTTTGGACAAGAAAAAAAACTAAATCCAAAGGACAGAGCACATTTCTGTCTGCCTATGTGTCTCAACTTGGGATAGTTCTGCCCTCTGCCCTACAGGAGATGAGTTATGGGCAGATATATGGAAGAAATCTCAGAAATAGCCAGCTTTAAAATAGACAGCTGGAGATGCTTTGTAGTTCCCTATCATCCCCGGGAATCATGCTTTTTTTTTTTTTTTAACATCTCAAAGAGCTTATGAAAAGTTCTTTGTGTATTTTTTAGTCCCCCCACCCAGGGCTTGTAATCAGAGCTGAAAGCATACATTTCAGTTGAGGTGAAATTGCTCAACTGAGTAAAATTATCCACATACTGACCTCATACAATGAATCCAGGCTTAGAGTTGAACCTAGAACATGATTAGATGCTAGCACAAGCTAGGCTCTTTCCCTTATAAAAATGCGTACATAACTACTTATTCATTGGGGTACTGACTTCTACTTTCAGTAAAAACTTTACTTCTCCTCAAAAGCAGGTGGAAGGTGAACCTGAGGCGGCCTGAATCCAGGGAGCCACAGTGTCTGGTAAAGGTGGTCCTCCCAGGGCTATGATCTTGCTCCTATCGCCATGAGAAACTACCCTCTTCTCCTTTCCTTGCCTCCGATGAAGAACTACCAGGAGCTAACGGTCCCTCTTGCCTTAGTCTGTGATGACCTTCAAGGGCTGTGCATACAGCACATAATTAAAATTCAGCTTTGTTTTTAAACCAAGTATTTAGCACTGGCAGTGAGAGTGAGATCAGATGGTCACCAAGAGGGCAGTATCTGTTCTTCTCAGGTGTGACACCTAAGGCCTGGACAGAAGAACCTCAGAGATCTAAGACGTTAGACTCGGGTAATGAAAAGCCAGCAGAGACTGTATGAGATCTGCTCCTGGCTTTCTTTTTTTGTTCCTCGTAGGAGTTTAACCTCCTCACCAAGTGAAAGGAAAAACAGTGCTACAGTTTGCATGTGAAATTTCCCCAACACACACATACACTCCTCTGATATAGTCCTTAGTTCTTGAAACTATTGGGAAGTAACAAAAGCTTTAAGATGTGGGGCCTAGTGGGAATCATTGGGCCACTGAGGGTATGTCCTTGAAGGGAGTTTCAGGACCCTTGTCTGATGGAGTGGTGGTGAGCATTCTAAATGTTGATTGGTCCTGCTTGTTGTCTGTTACTTTGACTCTGATTGGTTAAATAAATGCTGAGGCCTGGAGATTGGGCAAAGACAGAGATAGGTGGGAATAAGGTGCTCAGGCATTTTGAGAGAGAGAGAGCATCTTGGGAAGAAGAAGGTTGCCAGAGAAGAAGCCAGGAGCAGACAATGAGGACACGCCATGGGTAGATTAAAGAAGATCCTTCCATGTGGCCTGGAACATTGGCTTAGTATGGAGAATAATAGTCCAAAGAGACGTATGTATATATGGGGTCATATTTGGGTAATAGAATTATGAGCTAGCCTAGATGGGCTAGGATTGCACAACCCAGGCCTAGGCTTGTTAAAATCCACCTGGTGTCTGTGTGTATTCATTTATAATGGCGGGTTAAGGATTAATACTGCTGAACCAATTAAAGATAATATAAATACTAGTAAACCATTTAATTAGCTTTTTTTTTCTACATTTGTCCCTTCTTCACTTTCTGACTTCCTGGTCATGAAGGGAATGGTTTGACTTTGCCTTCCACATGTTCCCTGCAGAAGCAAAGGGCCCAGCTGATTATGAACGGAAACCCTCTAAAAATGTGAGCCCAAACCTTTTTTTAAAAAATGTGTGCTGTGTTGTGCTTTTCTCCTTAGAACTATTAAGCTGGTATGATACACTTTCTGTCCTAACATTAGATCAGTTCACGCCAGAGAAAAACAGTACCGATGAAGCTAGCCTGAGCAGCCGGGGCTTTGGGGCTGCAGATGTGTGGAGAAGATTGGTGTGTGAGTCTCCTTCCTAAAACACCCTTCCCGCTTCTCACAGTCAGCGCGAGAGATGCCTCAATGGATGAGAGCCCTTGCCATTAGGCCCTGGGACCCACAGGGTGGAAAGAGAGGCGAAGGGACTCCTGCAAGTCTGTACATATGCTGTGTCACACACACACACACACACACACACACACACACACACAAATAAATACATGTAAAATGTTGACTTATAACAAAACTAATATTTTATTTGTCCACTGTACAAGTAGGAAGTTTCTGTTCTTTGAAAGGCTCTGCAAGCTCAAAATTGCTTGTTCCCTAAATATACAGTTAAAAGCTATTTATAAAAATAAAAAAATAAAATAAAAAATGAGTTGAAGATCTCACGAATTTGTTATAATTAAAGAAAGCTGACTAACACAGGGAGACAGTGAATAAAATTTCATGGGCAGCTACTTTCGATTTGCATCTTTAAGAAGTGGGAGAAATGGGTGTGGCAGAGAGAAGTGTGTAAGAGGTGGAGATGGGCACATGAGGAGCGGGGCTGGCCAGTCAGGCTCACAGGTTCAGCTTTCACTTTGTACTTAGTCCATGAGGGCAAAGGGGTTTGTACATAAGTATTGTCAGCAACAAGGATGGAAAACCCAAAACACGGGTCTGACAGGGCTGATGAGACTGAGGGTGTAGCTCTTTTTGGTAGAGTGTTTGCCTAGCACTCACGAAGCCCTGGGTTCACTTCTCAGAACCCCATAAACTGGGAGTGGGGGCACACACCTGTCATCCTAGCACTTTGGAGGGGGAAGCAGGGGGATTGAAGGTTCATGGTGGTTTGAAGCTATGTAGAGCGTTTGAGGCAGGCTTTGGGATACATGAAACCTTGTATCCAAGAAACGAAATGCAAATTATTGACATGAACAGTAGATGAAGATGGATAAAGCAGAGCACAGTGTCTTCCAACCAGGAGGTAGGGATCATTGGTATATTTAGGGGACATTTTTATCCACCACAATATAGCATGGTTGTTTTGGCATCTAATAAGAGGGTAGCAATTTTGCTCAGCATCCTACAGGGCACAGGATAAAGACCTCCACCTGAAAAACAAGTGTTAGGCCCTAAACATCAGTAGTCCTGAAATGAGATTGCATTACCAACTCACGTATTTAGAGGAACCAGGACATCTCTCTTTAGTCCTTGCTGTTTGAGTGACTGAAAAATGAACAACCATGAAATATTTCTAAGTCTAGAAAGATGGGGAGAACGTGTTGCCCGTACAGTGAATCCCCTAGCTGTTGTTAAGCAAAGCTCTTACTCCTGCTCTCCAATATCTGCCTCTTTGGGGCTTTTCATAAGAGAGGAGGACAGCTGAGAATGCCTTGAAATTTTTCCATAAGAAATAAAATTCGTGCCCAGTAAGTTTGCATTTCTCCTGCCAACATATATTCTTTTTGGCATCTCTTCTTACTGAGCCTTATGAAAACTTGTCACGTCTACCTCAAACATGCTGGCAGGTGTTGCCCCAGTTGGAGGAAATAACACGAACCAAAGGAAATGGCAGAGCTCTGGTCTTTTGCTCCCCTCTGGGGAGGTAGCATCCAAAGGAAAGATGTAGAGATGGAGTAGATCCACCAGCTGGGGTTGCTCAGCACGCTATGAGATCGCTAGTCTCTAGATGAAGCATGACATCCTGGCAAAGACATCTTTTCTTCCTACAGGGATTTGTTCCCTTCCTTCCAAATCAGATGAGACTTACTCCCTTTGAATTTTAGACAATGGTGAAGCTTTGGAGAGGTTCTTGCACTGCGCTCCTCTTTCCTTCTGATCCTAGAGGCATCCCTCCTCCACAGGTGCTCAGCTTGGCCAGCAGTGAAGGTAGTAGTAATCATGGGTTCTATTTTGATGGGGGAAAGTGGAGTCAGAGATAGGGGACAGATGAAACAATTAGAAATCCTGGGACTGGGAATAGAATGCTGCTGTTGGGGACAGCTGTGGAGCCCTGCCACTGGCAAGAACATGATTGCCCATACATTTCCCTCTGTTGACAGATTCTGGGGGCGGTGGCTACCACAGCCATTATAAGGAATAACAAAAGCCCTTTAGAACTATGTGTTCTCTGAGATGGACATGCTTTTGCTGTGATGTTGGTAAGGGGATCATTAAGGGGGTCCACTTAAAACTGTCCTCAGTTAGAACCAGAAGAATGCTCATCATTATCAACCTTCCCGGCAAACAAATGAGGAGGTGTGAAAGCACCCGGTGCTCACATAACACAGGAGAACCATCCAGTGAGAACCCCTGGCCCTGGCACCCTAGAGTCTAATTGTATGAGATCCCCATAGTTCCAGGGTTCAGCTGATATTGGAAACATCTGCTCTTGTCAGATGTGTGATCCATCTCCTATTTGTATAATTATGGATCTATAAACCATTGCTCATTTCATATGCATATTATATTTCCTTTCCTTTTTTTAGTCAGTTTTAATTAAGCCAGAGCTTAATTAATGGCATTTGTCCAACAGGCAATTATAGTGATTTCCCAGAAAAAGATTCAAAAGTTACCAAAAAGAGAGCCCACTTGGAGCTTTATCATACGCTCCCTCCTCTCTTCAATTTAGCTAGACCCTGACTGTTTATACAAATAGACTGACGTCTATTTACTGTGTAGTTGAGGCTGATATTAAACTCGTGATCCTCCTGCCTTAACCTCCTGGGTGCTTCAATCACAGATGTTCAAGACCACACCTGGCTTTTCCATGGGATCCTTGAGTTCCAAAGGACATGAAACAGCACAGTATTTGTCTCTGATGTCAGTCATGGAAGCTGAAGCTGATCTGCCTCTAAGCTGGCAGCCCTATGCTATTAAATGCTATCACTAACCCCACCACAGCCCTGTCTGTATATGACTTTTAATATCTTAATGTTCTTGGTAATAAAAGCAAGTTTCTCTTCAAGCTATTCCAGCTCCACGGGCTGACTCTCTCCCTTGGGATCAGGTCACTTCAGCCAAATAAATCACATAGTTAAAAACAATTACTTCTTATAGCTCAATACAGTAACACAACTATTGCATTTATGCATTGTTCCATCCATATACATGGGTGTGCATTAGTGCCTGTGCCCAGGCTTGTGTTATAACTCTGCTTATTAAGTCACAGGTCCATATGGAATTGATTCTTCAAAGCCCATACATTCTTATTAGCATTTCTTTCTACTGGAAAATACATTTCATCAAATGTGGTATTCAGGGTTTGAGGCAGACTTTGTTATGACTCAGCTTGAGGAATCAGGAATCATAGAGGTGCCGTCAATCAAGTAAGTCGGTCCCTCGTGCCCTTCCATCGGGCTTTCCTCTTACAAAAATTAATCTTCAACCCCCCACTGCACTAACAGACTTGGCTCTCATTGGAGAGAAAACCAACTGCAGCTGGACCTGCTGCACAGAGGAGAGCATAGGGCTGCCTCCCACATCGGACTGTCACTTCTGGTGACCCTGGAGCCACTGCTCAACCAGAGTATGCCTGGCCCCACACATTCTCAGACTTAATCCCTGTCCTGTCCCCTGCCAGAGTCATAGCAAGCATGGCTAAGTTGACTGACTAGTCCTATCCCAGACACTGCTGCTTCCCCACAGTCGAGAATTCACATGAGGACCCTGCTGAGAAGGTCCCAGCGTCTTGTATTCTTTTTATGTGCAAGTGAACAGCCCTGTAGCTTGCTACCAGCAGCTCTGTTGGTCTTAAGCATAAAAGCATATCCATGACTGACTGGTGTTAGGCTTAGAGAGAATAGGGATCAGGGATGAGCCAAAGAGAAGACTTCTTTTAGGGGCTGGGGAGGTTTCTCAGTTGGTGCGTGGGCAACAGAGCCTAAGTTCATTAATTCCCCAGCACCTATGTAAAAGTAGGGTGTGGCAGCCCGTACTGCTAATCTCAGTGCTGGGGAAGTTGCAGTAGAAAGACCAAGGAAGCTTGCAGGCTAGCCAGCCTAGCTGATACAAGGCCCTGTCTTCAAAAACAAGGTGAATATCTTCTAAAAAACATCCGAGTTTGTCCTCCAGCCTCCACAGGCACATGTGCCTACAAATACTTAAATTCTTGTGAACACACACACATGTAAAAGAACTCCTTTAAGAAGGCAGACCATCATGCAGACTCACTGGCGTCCCCACTTCAACACTGAGCAAACAGATCTCAAGGGAAGGTATAGTCTGGGTGAAACCCATGAATGCTTTTCATCTCCTCCAGGCTTTTGGAAGCCATCACTCATCTGCTACAAAAACAGAAGCACCGAGGAGGTGCTGTGTGGGAGAACAAGTAGGAGGGGGAGGGAACTGGAAGGGCTTTTCCAAGGAACAATGTCTTGGCCCCACTCACAGCTAGCTCCTCTCCGCAGGGCCTAGCAAAAGAGATTTCAATCTCACATCTAATCAGAAGCAAAATAAACACAGAAAGAGGCAAGCTTTAATTTTAACTTCACTGTCCTCTATAACTTAGCTGTGCTCTTTTGCCTTAGCCATAGATATGTTCATGGCAAGACAGACACCTTCATATGTAATGCTGGTCTTTCTGATGAAGTTGTATATTGGCTGACTTACTATAATTATTTCCTTGAAATTGCTATAACACAGTGAGGGAAGTACATGGCTATATTATGGTACAGTCAGAATTTTTAAAAATTGTAAATGTATTTTTCCATACAGTATATTCTGCTTACTATTTCTCCTCCACCCACTTCTCCAAAGTTCCTCACCAAAACCTTTATGGTAAAAATAAGTCACTCATTCAAGGAGGAGAGGATGGATATGGGGAGTAGAGAGGGAGGGTGGGGGGGAGGGGACTTTCATCGAGATGTAACTTGAAAAAAAATAAGTTAAATAAAATAAAAGCCCTGATACAGCATTATGAGACAAGGAACCTCCAAAGATACTGTTGAGTTGGTTTTCTGTTGGCTATCTGCTTCTGGGCATGAGGTCTACCCTTAAGAGTAGATTGTTTCCTTAGTGATACTCTCCTAGAGAAAACTAATTTTTCATTTGTAAGTGGTTATCAGTTGGAGATAGCTTCTGAGTTAGGAATGGGGGCATCTTAGATCTAGGATGCAGATCTGTGCAGGCTCTGTGCATACTGCCTCAGTCTCTGAGAGTTCATATGCACATCAGTTCTGTTGTGTTTAGAAGGCCTCATTTTCTTGGTGTCCTCCATCCCCTCTGGCTTTTCTGCTCTTTCTGCCTCCTCTTCTATAGGATTCCCTGAGCCCAGAGGGGAGGGATTTGGTAGAGACATTCCAACTACGGCAGCTGAGTGTTCCAAGGTTTCTCACTCTCTGCAAATTGTCTGACTGTGTGTCTCTATTTGTTCCTATCTACTGAAAGAAAAAGCTTCTTTGCTAATGACTGAGCAAGACAGTGATCTATGAGTATAGCAAAATGTCATTAAGAGTCAATTTATTGCTATGTTCCTGTTCCTTTAGTAGAACAGTAGTATTTGATTTTCTTCTAGATCCCTGGGCTATTTAGTCTAAGGTTATTGGTAACTCAAGCAGTGTCAGTAATGGGTTCCAACTCATGAAGTGGATCTTGAATCCAATCAGATAGTGGTTGGTCATTCCCATAAGCTTTGTGACACTATTGTACTAGCACATCTTTCAGGCAGGACAGCATTGTAGATCAAAGGGATTGTGGCTAGGTTGGTGCTTATTTTTCTCCTTTGGTAGCACGAAGAGTACCTTCCTGTGCCAAGAATATTAGCCAGTAGGGATGAAGTCTCTAGGCAGGCACCAGCTCAACCTCTCTGGGTTCAATGAGTTGTATGGGTGTAGTTTTCAGGAGTTGGGCCTTACTGTCAGTTTGGAGAAAGCAACCTTTAGCCTTTGTAACAGCTTGGGTTGCTTGGGGTCAACACCTTAATTAGATGTAGCCATTTCCATTACAGAAGCTTTGTTTGGTGATGAGAGATGTCCAGTTGGGGCTCTGTCTCTTCCATTATTTGATGATTTCATTTAGATCACCTTCACATATGTATATAATTTAGGAACCTTCTACTGTATTAGGTTTCCAAATGACCCTTCAAATGCCCACTACTTTTAGCAGTCCCTTCCCATATTCTCTCCTTTATTCCCTTCTTCCCTCCACCCCCTTGTTTGATCCTCCCATTTCAGCCCCTCCTACCCCTATCTATCCATACTTATCTATTCTATTTACCCTTCCTAGAGAGACTAGTTTCTCCCCCAGCCCCGAACTCTATACCTAACCTTTGTTATTATATGGAGTGTACCTTGATTATCTATTGACTTAACAGCTAATATCCACATATAACAGAATATATATATTTGCTCTCTGGGTCTGAGTTACCTCTGTCAGGATGATTTTTTTTTATCTAGTTCCATCTATTTACCTGTGAGTTTCATGGTTTCATTTTTAAATGGTAGAGTAATAACCTATTGTATAAATGTTCTACTTTTTCTTTATTCATTCATCTGTTGCTGTGTACAGGTTTTTCTAGTTTCTGGCTATTATGAATAGAGCAGAAATGAACATGGTTGAGCAAATGTCTTTGTAGTAGGAGTTGGGGGCTGAGACAAAGGGATGAGTGAGGAGGAGAGTTAGAGGAGAAGATCTGGGTCATCTATTGCAGACGGGGGCAGAGAGGGAGAGAAGGCCACAGTAGGTTTTCTGCTACAGAACTGGGGATTACAGTTCTGTAATCACATACAGATACAGATATTGAGGGATTGGATTTGGAGGTGAGGAAGGAATTAGCCTCCCTGCCTCTCTGCTATTATCAACATTTTAACACTGAAACATATTTATTTTCCCATTTTGAAAGTATATGACAGTTTTATGTACTTATAGGATGAATTTTACTCATTTCATAAACAACTATTCTCATTCTTCATCTTCCTCTTTCTCTCCCACTGGCATGGTTTTTAAACAAGTCCCCTTCCTACTTTCATGTCATCGTTTTGTGGGTCTCACTTTTTGTGTTACTTGCTTCAACATGATTTTGAAGTTCAAGGATAGCCTGGTCTACAGAGTGAGTCCAGGACAGCCAGGGATACACAGAGAAAACCTGTCTTGAACCCCCCCAAAAATTAAAAGATAGATATCCTGCATAAACATGTTTTATAAAATTTGGACACTCCCAGTCTTTTAGAATAGCTTGTTGAAATGGAGTAAACTCAGGGAGTAAATAGGTGAATTACATAGACTAGTAAATGAAATAATGGTGCGTAGATGAATTTGTGTAAGATGCTGGGTGTGTGCTGAAGTAATTCTGATTTGTTGTGATGACAGCAACATGCTCTATTTGTGTTCGTAGCACTTGGATTTCAAATGACTCTCAGAAGTTCATTGATTTGCTTTTAATTTCTGCAATTTGAACTGTATTATTTCAACTGGAATGGTGAGAATCAAAGGATAGTGTGAATGTTATGAAGATTATTGATTCAGAAGTTTAGGGTTACATTGGCCCAGGTTCCTTAGTGAATTAGGACTACCAGAATACAGACATCCCTCTGTATCCTTGGGGGTATTAGTTTCTAGATCTTTGTTGATACTTAAGTCTGAAAAAAGCTCAAATTTCTTACATAATATGGCATATTGTGTGCATATAACCCATGCATGTATATTTTAAATAATTTTTAGGCTCCATGTAACACTCACTACAATGTACATGCTATATAAACACTTGCCTGACTACATTGTTTACTATTTTGACATGTCCCATAAATTCTGCATAAACAATTGTCATATTATATTTCTTAGTATTTTGACATGCTTCATAAATGCTATGTAAACAGTTGTCCAACTGTATTATTTAGGAAATAATAGAAAGAAATTCTCCCATAAATGTTCAGTACAGATGCAATTTTAAAATGTTTTTGACCTATAGCTTGTGAACACCCCAATTTGGAACCTGTAGATGTGGGGGACTGACTGTATATCTAGAGTTGTTCTTAACCGATGAGTCACAACTCCTTTGGGGGTCAAATGACCCTTTCACAGGGATCACCTAAGACCACTGGAAAACACAGATATTTCCATTATGATTCATAACAGTAGCAAAATTATGGTTATGAAGTAGCACCGAAAATAATGTTATGGTTGGGGGCACAACAACATGAGGAATTGTATTAAAGGGTTGAAACATTAGGAAAGTTGAGAACCACTTCACTATAGGGAGAGAAAAAGTGAGAAAAGAGGCTGCATTATTGGCTCATAATATTTTGGAGCTGGTAAACCTGAAATCCATACCCAAAACTAGGTATGCAGGTGAAGGCTGCCAATGAACTCTTGCATATGAAGTCAGGAATGATGCATACTTTCTTTGTTTCAGTCTGGAGGCTGAATGCTTTCTGAAGTAGAACATGGATTTTTCTCTGTAGTGGAACAACAGCTCTTCACTGATTATGTGAGACCTGTCCTCATCATTAAAGGCCATGTGCTTTGCTAATGGTCTATGGGTTTAGATGTTAATCCTCATATTGTCTTTCTAGTAGCATCTAGCCAGGTATCCATCCACATAGCTAGATGTCATAATCTAGCTGGTCCTATATGTGAAATTAACCACCTAGAGGCACATACATGTTTATTTTTTACCATCTTGAAGACCTTGCATCCCAGATGAAGAGCAGGCTTTCAGAGGTCATCATGTTCCTCAAAACTTGGATTTCAGCTACCTGTATTGATAACTGTCCTCGAGATCTGTGGCCCACCCTGCTCTCTTTGCTGAAATCTGAAAGTGAATAAGGTTATACTAGACAAGCAATATTAATGACAGTCATCAGCTTACATATCTTGGAATCTCATAGAGCAGACACTTTTGAGCAATATAGTATAATAATGATGAGGATATTAGCTGGGGAAAACTGACAGGGATTTTCTTCTGGGACATATGTCACTTAGAAGCATTGTCAAATCAGTGAGGTAAATGGTACTGTAGTGCTGCACATGTGTTTAATTATGTTACTAGGAAAAAATTCACATATTATTCTAGCATCTCAAAAAAAATTGATCTGTAATAACAGGAAATCCAGGGCCTTTTATTTAGTCTTTCTGTAACAATTGGTTCCAGCTTCACAGGGCAAAGGGGAAGGAAAAAAACATAAAACTTGTGACAGCTACAATAAGACTCCTCAGCTGCACTGAGCCCAGGCACGAGCTGATTCAGGATTGACTTAATGCTGAAAGATGTATAAAATGGGCACGCATACTGTTGTAGACATCATGGCTTCTTTCTTTTCATATTCAGCAACCAGGACGATGCCAACAAATGCTAAAGGGATGCCAAGACATAAAGTTCTCTTCATGTTTCTTCTCTTCCCCAGATACCATCTCTGCCAAAACAATTGCCAGCTACAAAGACCCACTTTAGTGTCAGCCTTAGATCTCTGCAAAGGAGGTAGTGTGTTAATGGGTTTCTCTCATGACTAAACACTAGACTAGTCTAGACTCCCCAGTAGTGTAAGAACAAGCTGTGTTCAGTGTCTAGACAACATTTACAGCCAGCTTGTTGACATCCACATTGCTGAGCCCCACCCTGGTTCAGATGCAGTAGGTCTGGGACATAGAAGGGTAATCCCCATTTCCAGCCCACTCTCAGGTTGAGGCCAGATTTTGAGATCCACGTGCCCATGTGTAATCAGTGATGGAATGTACCAGGAAGTCAATGCAAAGCTTTACATATTTCTGATCGTTTCACCATCTGTTAATTCACTTGTTTTATTATCTCATGAAAAGTAATCTGGCTGTATGTAAAAAGAAATCCCTGTCATCAAAGGTCTTCCAATTGGACTTTTAAAGTGAGCAAATAAGAGAAAGTTACACAATGGTATAAAGAAATTATATACAATCGCAAGCCAAA
Source organism: Lophiomys imhausi (assembly GCA_907164525.1). Classification (NCBI taxonomy): domain Eukaryota; kingdom Metazoa; phylum Chordata; class Mammalia; order Rodentia; family Muridae; genus Lophiomys; species Lophiomys imhausi. The sequence continues at coordinate 334,022 of CAJQZJ010000363.1, read as the reverse complement.
GGCATCACGCTTTCCTAATGTTATCAATAAGCCAATATATAAATTGGAAGGAACTTAATCTAGGCTCCCCTGTAGATCAGGAACAAAGAAGCCTGTTTCTACCAGGGCTGCCTGTCACGGCCCACAGAAGTGCAAGGGTGAATTCCTGGCTCAGGCTCAGGTGGCCATCGTAACTCAGGGGTCAGCTTGCTCATCTGATGGAGCATAAAATCGAAGCAATATGACCCTCCAGATGAAGGACTAGTTTTGTGGGAACTGGGCCCAGGACACTGCTAGGGGACCATGTGAATGGAGAGAGGTCTGGATTTTCCTCCTGGTTGGTGGGCAGCCTCAGTTCTCCTGGAGCCAGTGGGCTGGGGACTCACTGCATTTCAGGGCCCAGCAGTTGGACCCTTTGTCCTTTCTCACATACAGGGCAGCCTTCATCCTATACAATGGTTGCCTCAGGGCCCTGGGAGGTCCTGGTCTCTCAGAACTTCCCTTTCATCTTTATGGCGGTCACTGCCCTGCCTATGTTACGCAGGACTTTCCTGCATTAGCTATGATTTCAGGGCCTCCAATAACTAGCCATATTCACAGATGTTTCTGGCCTCGAAGAAGCCAGAAACACTTCCACCGCCAGTGAGGCCAGGCAGGCCTTTGACTTTTCTGACCAAGAATCTTCAGTTCACATGTGCTCATATAGAATGCTCTCCTAACTGCCAGGATGGATTTAAGTGATGGATTTATGGCCTGGCTTTTGAAGTCATACACTTCTTCCCCTTGGAGCTAGGGGGCTGTTCCTAAGGTTAGCTCTGCTTGGCCTGGATGAATGTTCTCTCCTTTGTGTGTGCTCAGGCCCCAGCAATCTGTGGTGCTCCCTCCTAGTAAAGTTGTGTTCAGTGGAAATGTTGGTCAAGGACAAGCAGGTTCCTCTCAATCCTGAATCTCAGTGAAGTGGGGAAAAGGCCTTTCTACTCAGGGAGGGTCTTATTTCCCTTTGGACTTTACCCTTTGCTGTCTCCCTCTACACTTGCCTCAGGGCAGGGCTCAGAATAGGAGCACAATAAATAACTACTTCAGGGACAGGACTAAAGAGTAGCACAGGTGTTAAAGTGAACTGGAAGTCACTTTGCCTATCTTGCTGGAGAGTGAGAGGTTTGAGGTCTGCATTTATCCTAATGGTTACTTTATGAGCAGCGAGCCAAACTGCTAGAAAGAATAACATTGTATATCACTGTTTATGAGACTGTATAAGCAAGGATTTGGACTTTCTGTTCATTACCAGTGTGATTTTTAACTTACTTTATCTCATTACTATTCCATTATTTGCTAAATGGGACATCCCCTCACCCCCCACCTTGTATTAGCACTGGGGAAATAAGGTAGCAGGTAGCTCCCTACTTTCTAGCAACGAGTTAGTAAGCTAAGAACACACCCAGGCAGTGACGAGCCTGTGGGGAGCCTTGATTTGGCATTCTAGGTGCAGCAAAGGGCTTAAGACCTTTGCACTGGAGCCCGACTGAATGAGGACATTCTATAATGTTCTAGATGGGGTTGCTGGCAGGACAGAGGCTAGGTAGGGGACCACTTAGGTAATGAGTGCCTCTTCCAGAATAAATGGAAAGAAGGGAGTCAAACACCCCGAGAGAGGAACCAAACTGAACTTCTCTATGGAGAGGAGGCAGCAGTGAAGGAGGTCTGCTATGTAGTGTGAAATCACACACGCAGACTGCTCCAGAGTGTGGTGCTGAAGGACAGGTTTAGCTTGTAAAGATGCCTCTCCATGCAGAGAATCCATACTGTCTGAGAACCAGCCTCCATGAGTCAGGGTCGAGGATGCCCCAAGAACAGGCATCTAGTTCAGCAGAGGTGTGAGGTGGCCACCTGCACTGGTCTGCCTAGGCCCCATGAAACCCCTCCTGAAAGGGAGAAGACTATGCCCAGTAAGTAGTTCAGGGCAGGTCTGGGCTTCCAACGGTGGGCGCTGTTTTTGTCTGTGTAGGAGAGACAGCAAGGTGCTGTCTGTCTTCTAGGTCAACCCTGGCTCTTATATTTAGCCATCTTCTTAGTTCTCCTGCTCAAGAAAGGGAGAAATTGAAGGCAATGTCATTATAAATTTCCTTGAGACCTTACAAAGTGAAAACATGAACTCAAGTTGATTTTGATGCTGGCCACAGATGGAAGGGGAGCTCAGAAGACAGTCCATTCAGGCTCTTTGCCTTCAGTCACATCTGGACCCATCTTCCTGCACACCTCTCCCATCCACTGTCCCTTGCCACTTTTACTACCTGTGCAGTAACCTGTCATTGAACAGAGTGGATCTGGGGACTGTGGAGCATTATCCTTGTGAGTGGCTTTAAGAACACAGCATTATTCTCTTAATATGACTTCCTGCTGATTTGGGACGTAGTGAACCTTCTTGGGACCCAAATAAGAATGGAAAAATGGTTAAAATGTTAATAGAATCATTTGATGTTCAGTCCTTTTGTGCTCAGCTATTTAGATGTCCTAAGAAGTTCGTAGACAGAAGCTGATCTTCAGGGCTTTACTGAAGTTCTCGCTGGAGCAGTCTGTGGAGCTGAACGATCTTAGCGATTTTGAGTTGTTGTGGTTGTAGACTTTTGAGGAAACAGCTATTGAGGAAGTCTGCAAGGCTGGGTCATCTGGGCCACTCGTCTTCTTTGGTGTCTGATCTGTTTTCTGCTGAGGTTCCATTGTCCAGTTGTCCCTGGATTCCTTAAATGGATGCTTTAAATCTCCTGAAAGATAAGAACAGAGACCTGCCCTAATCCTAACTCTGGGACAATTACCTTTTTTTTTGGGGGGGGGGGGGTTCAGGTAATATTTTTCCTGGAGCAAATTTGGTTTTTTGACAATATATAAAGTATTATCTTTCAATCCGTATTAAAGAAGAAATTATTTTGATATTTTGGAGCTAAACAAACCTTTAGTGTATATATTTTGAGATCTCAAAGGACAATTTATTCAGATATTTTTATCCCTCTCAGGTCTCTGAGGTGGTTGAAGAATAGATAGCTAGAGTCTCATAGTTGAATTTTGAGTTGTTTAGGAATCAAGAGGGTGTTCTGGATATAAGAAGATATTTTTAAAACTGTGAGGCAAGTTAGTATGAAAGCTGAGTTAGATATAGAACTTTAAACTCATGGAGATGGTTAGATAGTAGAATGTTAAAGTCAGGTGCCAAATACATACGAAATGGACATTGGGAATGTATGCTAAGCCATATAACTCTCATAATTGTGGCCTATTTATTTCTGTTGTTTTGTATTGTATTTATAGTTATAAGAGAAAGAACCATTTGTTGGACTGAAAGGGAGAGCTGTTGGGGGGAAAAAGAAATACCTTAAACTAAAAAAAAAGGGGTAGAGGATGGGGATTGAGGGGGAGGAGGGTGGAATGATAGGACTGGAGGGGGGAGTAGGGAGGAGGTTGTGATTAAGATGTAACTTGAAGAAATAAAAAATAAATTATTAAAAAAAGAACACAGCATTGCCACAGCAGAATCAAACTGAACATTGAACAGGAAATATGGACCTCTTTTTTTTAATGTTTATTTATTACTTCAAGTTATATCTCCATCACAGCCCTCTCCCTCCACCCCTCCCAGTCCCACCCTCCTACCCTCTCACCCTTCCCCCCGAATGCATAATTCTTTTTTTTTCAGCCCAACAAATGGTTCTTTCTCTTACAACAATAAATACAGTACAAAACAACTGAAATAAATAGGCCACAATTCTGAGAGTTATATGGCTTAGCATACATTCTCAATGTCCAGTCCATATGTATTTGGCCCCTGACTTTAACATTCTACTATCTAACTATCTCCATGAGTTTAAAGTTCTCTGTCTAACTCAGCTTTCATACTAACTTGCATCACAATTTTAAAAACATCTTCTTAGATCCAGAATGCCCTTTTGATTCCTAAACAACTCAAAATTTAACTATGAGACTCTAGCTATCTATTCTTCAACCACCTCAGAGACCTGAGAGGGATAAATATATCTGATTATATAGAAAGTGCAGGGCCCGCAGCTTCCAAAACTAAGAAATGACATAGCCGTGGCTGCCTTGACAGTTCCCATTTTCTCTCCATACATTACAGCATCAATCTTCAGCTGTTTGGCCCCATTTCTCTGACAGACATTGATTGTAGAGCAGGAATTATGAAGGACTTACCTACCCTGTCTTGGCAGAGCTAGGCTGTCGACTTACCTGCTTCCAAGTTTTGTCCTTTTTGGACAGCAGTCTGTCTACAATTGAAGCATGGGTTTTTGTTTTGTTTTGTTTTGTTTTGTTTTGTTTTGTTTTGTTTTGTTTTGTTTTGCCAAGAGATAGGCTTGCCACTAATTCAACCATCTCACACTGGAGATTCTTCGATGCTCATCTTCTACTTGGAGTGGAATAGGGGATGCTGTCAGGAGCTGGCATGTCTCGATATCAAAAAAAATCTTAATTTAAGAAAACATCTTTGAATGCCATATTCTGCAGATCTCTTGGGGTTTTTGAAGATACCCTGTCTATCTCTTATGTTTAGATAAGCAAATGTTGCTGTCTCTTAACAACTTGATTTCTGAGTAGCTTAGAAAATAACTGTGATAGACTGTCATAGTAACTAACAAAATGACTTGCTTGCATGGCTGTTAATTTGTATTTCTTAATTATCCTAAACAGTTTATGATGGTTGGTAGCAAAAGGCCAAAACTTCACATTTCCTTTTTAAGCATTACTAGGTACAATACCTTTAAGAAGTGTTACCCTTAATTTTGTAACAATATACAAAGATCAATACCAATGTGGCCAAATATACTCTTAATTTTGTATCAATATACTAAGATCAGTACCGATGTAGTCCAATACAATCTTAATTTTGCACTAATATACAATGATCAATACCAATTTAGCCTAATATAGTATTAATTTTGTATCAATATACAAAAGTATAAAGGCTTATTCAATAATCTGTCCTTTTTTCTTGATCTTTCCTATACTATGTCTATGTCCCATTTTTTCTCAAGTCTATTCACTCCTACATAGGAGAGAAAGAAGAATACAGAAAAGAAAAAGAGAGAAGTCCCTAGGTCTAACCTCCAAAACTCATTTAACAAGGCAGGAACCTGTAGGCAGGAGCTGATGCAGAGGCCATGGAAGAGTGCTGCTTACTAGCTTGCTCCTCATGTTTTGCTCAGCCTGCTTTCTCATAGAACCCAGGACTGCCAGCCGAGGGAAGGCACCACCCACAGTGGGTGTGGCCCTCCCCCATTAGTAACTAATTAAGAAAATGCCTTACAACTAGATATTAAGTAGACATCTTCTCTATTGAGGTTCTCTCCCTTCAGATAACTCTAGCCAGCAAAAGAGTGGTGACATTTCTTCAGAATGTCAGCCAATATCAGTGGCGAACTCTTTTCAGAGGAGAAATTTAAGGGCTTTGCTAAAATGTTCAGGTAGGATTAACAGAATCTACAAATGTGACCATTACCAATTTACAGCAGGACACACAGCTCTATTCCTGTCTGAGGAATTCTTCTGAACTCTTTTTTTTAAACAAACAAATATGTGAAGAGACTGGAGAAAGGTTGTAACTAACGTGAGGTGGCCAGTTACTTAATAACACACTACTCCAGTTTTACAGAATCTTTAAAAACTATTTTAGTTAGTGATAGGTAAATTATTTATTCAGCCAACAATCAACTCTGTTCTGCTTTTTAATTTTTAAAAAGTATATTTATTAGTTCTGTAAGAGTTTTGTACATGTTTGACCACATTCACCCTCCTTGCCACAACTCTCCTCAGATCCACCCAATCTTCCCTTCCCCCCAGACTTTGTGCCCTTTTTTCCCTTGCCAAGGCCAATTTACGCTTCATATTGGCTATTGGATATTCTTGGATGTGTAGCCTTCCACTGGTGTGGAGGTGTTGTCAACTTATCAAGGACTACACTCTGAGAGAAAACAGACCTTTCCTTTCCTAGCAGCTAACAATTGCTAAAACTCTTTAGCCAGGGGTGGACTTCATGCCCAGCTCCCCTCTCTATGCTGGGAGTTTGTTTGCCTTGGGCTTGCATGGGTCCTTCTGCATATTGTCACAACCACTGTGAGTTCATGAGTGCAGCTGCCCTGCTGTGTCTAGAAGACACTGAGTTTTCTCCTAGTAATTTCTCCTCAAAGATGACAGAGGGACCAGGGGCTGATTCAGAATCCCCCTTAAAAATAATAGAACGAATTCATCAGGAGTAGGCCTGCAAGAGGTGTTAAGTACATGCTGCCAGCTGGTGGCCTCTGACTGTACACGGAAGCCTTGCTGAGGAACATTCGCTGCTTCTGTGAGACCTCATAGCTCTCATAGCTGCAAGTTCATGTCCTAGAAGTATCAGCAGCAGATATTGAATATGGTTGCTAATTAAATTTTCTATTAATAGAGATTGAAGAATCTGCTACTGGGCTTTTGGTAGATCAATGGTCAGAAGTACTGACTTGGAGAAGAGTTGAGGTAGGAGGTTCCCTGGGGCATCAGCCTAGAAAGTTCACCTTAGATTGTTTTATGCATTGAGTTGGTATTTGTATTTGATTTACTTTGAGGAGAACATTTGATTGTCTGTCAGAGAGTTAACAAAACAATCCAGTGTTGCTTTTCTGTCTTCATTCTCTGCTGAGAACTGTTATCCCCCAGCTCAGGCCCTGTTGGCTCAGTGGGGTACAACCTGTTCCTTTCAAATAGCAAGTGAGTGTGACAGCCTCACACTATAAAATATAAGAATATGGTAAGCGAACACAGATGAATGTACTTGTATAATATCTTCTTGTGATCTCACTTACATATAATTTCATATCTGTGCACAGTGCAAACCCCTGGGAAAATGTCACCAAATGAATTATGACTATCTTTTCTAGATGAGATTAAAGGAGAGTTACTCTTTATTTTTTATTTGAAGTTTGAGTTTCGTGTGACGATGAATCAAGTTTTTATTAAAAAAAGAAACAAAAGAATGTGTTGTTTCTGAAGAAAACATTAAGAAATTCACAGGAAATTAAGATCCAACCAGATGATTGTTAGAAAGATGATCTAATTGTGACTGTGTGGTTCTTGGAATCAGCCCACTCTTAGAAGAATGTATACCATGTAAGGTTTGTCTTCCTTTTACTCTTCATGAATCTCTGTTTAGCCAACCTTCTGGAACTTTCTACATAGTCTGCATAAGTTCACCATTCAAGGAGGTTATTTCATCTGTGTCATGATTTGTGCTATCCCCTTGTGAGAAACCACTTCCTCCTCTTCCCTTGCTCAAACCCCACTGTTCACATTAGCTGCCCCCAGTTGTCTGTCCAGTGCTATTTCTCATGTAAACATGGAGACACTAATGATCTGGGATTATGAACAGGAGAGCACCTGATTCTGTAGCTTTGGAGAACCGTGGCTCATGCTCTACTCACCTCTAAATTTTTAGCTCCTTTATTGGTGAGAACTAATTTCCAGTCCTCCTTAATGTCTTCAGAAGTATGAGAATTCCATATACCTAACAGGCAGCGCTTGGGGACCTGGGGGCTGGAAGAGAAGTGTTCAGGAGTGGTTCTAGGCATCTCTTGAGTTTGGCTCATCTCATCTAGCACCAGCAGCTGCTTCAAATAGATTCTGACGCCTCTGGAGTTAGGCTGTGGAGTCCCACAGCACAAATAAAATAGGGATGCCATTTCCCTCACTCACAGGATGGAAAAAATTCTACAGCAGGATTTTCTGTTGTGTGGGCTTCTGTAATTTTTCACTGCCCTGGATGGTTTGCATCTGAGTGTTGACCACATGGCCAAGTAATGCACAAGTAGTGAATAACTATTATTGAAGAAAATCATAAGCAGCTGATGATGTTAATTTTAGCTCTTTAGTCTGTGCCCTCCCCCCCACACCCTCCCAGTGGGTGGAGTTTTATATTGTGAACAAGAAAAAGTCATGGGGGATCCAAGATGGCGGCGGCCTGTGCAGACGTATTTTGATTTCGGGGTTAACAGTCACAAGGCAGCGAGTGTTGCAGGATGCTGTACAAACGGCTTGACTCCCCCTGGATCTCACCCAACTACCCAGGGACCACTGGGGGTCCCTGGGCAGGATGCTCCCTCCTACTCTCGGACACGCAAGGAAGCTGCTAAATCTGGGAATCGGGGTCCCCCCATCCCCCACCAGGAGAGACATGCCGGGTAAATTCCAATCTAATACCCAGCAGGCAGATTCAGATCTCATGCAGAGATAATCTCCACCCTGCTGGGCACCCCCCAGGTCTCACACAGAAGATCCAGCTATCTGGCGAAAGGTTCCGACCCTTGGAAGTGAGTGCAGCTGGGCTGAAAGTTACTTCAGGCAGCAGATTGCAACCCACTGGGGTGATGTCACTGGCCAGTTTTCAGGCCATGGGAGTGGCAAGGCTATTGGGGATGAAAACAGATTTACCCACCACAGAAGCCAAACCCAGGCAAACTGTGAGGTATTTGAAACTGTTGTATATCTGACTTTTTTAGTAGTACTGGCCCTTCCGGCGGGGAACCAGAGCTTACTTGTACACAGCTCCACCCCCTGGATATGTTAGGTCTCCACCTAGGAGGCGGGGCTGAATGACTCACCTTATAGGTAGGGGTGGAGTAAGGCAACTTGACTACTACACCAAAGCGCCCCCTTTGGACCCAAGTCCAGAAGACAGCAAAAAAAAAAAAAAAAAAAAAAAAAATCCACAGGGCCAGAGGCCCCAGACAAAAAAAACAAAAACAAAAACAAAAAACAACAGAGCGAAATGACTCCAACAAAAGAAAGCAATGCTATTCCATCCAGCCCGAACCATCTCACCACAGCTGAAACATACGAAAACGATGACAATTCAACATTATAGAAAGTGATAGAGTCCCTTCAAGAAGATCTTAAATCTATGAAGGAATTCAAAGAAGCCACAATTGCACATACAAAAGCAATTAGAGAACTTCAGAACAAGGTGAGTCAACTTGAACAAGAAAAAGAGAGGGCAATGGAAGACTTCCAGGCAAAGACAAGCAAACTGGAGCATGAAATGTACAAAACAAATAACATCACTCAAGAAATGAAAATGGAAATGGAAACAATAAAGAAAACACAGTCAGAGTTAAAAATGGAAATGGAGAATCAAGGGAAGAGAACAGGAACTATGGATTTGAGTACCAAAAATAGGATTCAAGAGATGGAAGACAGGATCTCAGACATGGAAGATTCGATGGAAGAAATCAATACAACATCCAAAGAAAATGATAAAGCTAAAAAAATCTCTCACCCACAACATCCAAGAAATCAAGGACTCAATGAAAAGACAGAACCTAAGAATTATAGGCATAGAGGAAAGAGAAGATTCCCGACTCCATGATCCAGGAAATATCTTCAACAAAATCATAGAAGAAAACTTCCCAAACCTAAAGAAAGAGATGCCAGTAAAAATCCAAGAGGCTTACAGAACACCAAACAGATTAGATCAGAAAAAAAAACTCCTCTCGCCACATAATAATAGAAACTCCAATTGTAGAGAACAAAGAAAGGATATTAAAAGCTGTAAGAGAAAAAGGCCAAGTCACATACAATGGCAGACCCATCAGAATTACACCTGACTTCTCCTCAGAAACTTTAAAAGCTAGAAGGGCCTGGACGGATGTCCTACAAGCCCTGACAGAACATAGGTGCCCAGCCAGACTACTATACCCAGCAAAACTCTCTATCAACATAGATGGAGAAAACAAGATATTCCATGAAAAAAATCAAATTCAAACAATATCTCCCCACAAACCCAGCCCTACAGAAGATCCTAGAAGGAAAATTCCAACACAGAGAAGATAACTACACCCAAGAAAACAGAGGAAATAGAAACCTCCACAGCAACTAAACAAAAAGAAACACAAGACAACCAGCTATACCAGAATAATGAGAAATAACAACCCCTAGTCACTAATATCCATCAACATCAATGGACTCAACTCGCCAATAAAAAGACACAGACTTACAGACTGGATCCATAAACAAGACCCATCTTTTTGCTGTATAGAAGAAACATATCTCATATTGAAGATAAACACTATCTCAGAGTAAAGGGCTGGGAAAAGGTTTTCCAAGCAAATGGACCCAGGAAACAAGCTGGAGTAGCCACCCTAATATCAAACAAAATAGACTTCCAATTGAAGTTAATAAAAAAAGACAGAGAAGGGCATTACATACTCGTTAAAGGAAATATCCACCAAGAGGACATCTCAATGTTGAACATCTATGCCCCAAATACAAAGGCACCTACATTTGTAAAAGAAACTCTTCTAAAACTTAAATTGCACATCGATCCAAACACTTTAATGGTGGGAGACTTCAACACCCCACTCACAACTATGGACAGATCATCAAGACAGAAGCCAAACAGAGAAATAATGAGTCTAACAGAGATCATGAACCAAATGGACCTAACAGATATCTACAGAACGTTTCACCCAAACACAAAAGAATACACCTTCTTCTCAGCACCTCATGGAACCTTCTCCAAAATCAACCATATAGTTGGACACAAAGATAGCCTCAACAGATACAAGAAAATTGAAATAACCACTTGTATCTTATCAGACCACCATGGAATAAAGCTGGACTTCAATAGCAAAAGAATCAACAGAAAATCTACACACACATGGAAATTGAACAACTCTTTACTAGAGGACCACTAGGTCAGGGAAGAAATAAAGAAGGAAATCAAAGACTTCTTAAAATCCAACGAAAATGAAAACACAACATACCCAAACCTGTGGGACACAGTGAAAGCTGTGCTATGAGGAAAGTTCATAGCACTAAGTGCCTTCAAAAAGAAAATTGTGACAGCTCATATTAGTGAATTAACAGCTAAACTGGGTGAATTGGAAAAAAAAGAAGCAAACACTCCCAAGAGGAGCAGAAGGCAGGAGATCATCAAACTTAGGGTTGAAATCAACAACTTAGAAACAAAAAGAACTATACAAAGAATCAATGAAACCAAGAGTTGGTTCTTCGAGAAAATCAACAAAATAGACAGACCCTTAGCCAAATTAACTAAAAGACAGAGGGAGAAAACACAAATCAACAAAATCAGAAATGAAAAGGGAGAAATAACAACAGACATTGAGGAAATCCAGAGAATATTTGGATCCTACTTTAAAAATCTATACTCCACCAAATTTGAAAACTTAAGTTAAATGGACAATTTTCTTGATAGATTCCACCTACCGAAGCTAAATCAAGATCAGATAAACAGAATAAACAGCCCTATAACACCTAAGGAAATAGAAACAGTCATTAAAAAATCTCCCAACCAAGAAAAGCCCAGGGCCAGATGGCTTTAGCATGGAATTCTACTGGACCTTCAAAGAGGAGCTAACCCCAATACTTTTCAAACTCTTTCAAAAAACAGAATCTGAAAGAACATTGCCAAACTCATTCTATAGGCCACAGTCACCCTGATTCCTAAACCACACAAAGACCCAACAAAGAAAGAGAACTTCAGACCAATCTCCCTCATGAACATAGATGCAAAAATACTTAATAAAATACCAGCAAACTGAATTCAAGAACACATCAAAAGTATCACACATCATGATCAAGTAGGCTTCATCCCAGGAATGCAGGGATGGTTCAACATACAAAAGTCTATCAACGTCATTCACCATATAAACAAGATGAAAGAAAAAAACCACATGATAATCTCACTAGATGCAGAAAAAACATTTGACAAAATCCAACACCCCTTCATGCTAAAAGTTGTGGAGAGAACAGGCATACAGGGACCGTACCTAGAAATAATAAAGGCAATATACAGCAGGTCAGTGGCCAACATCAAATTAAATGGAGAGAAACTTGAAGCATTTCCTCTAAACTCAGGGGCAAGACAAGGATGTATACTTTCACCATATCTCTTCAATATAGTACGTGAAGTTCTTGCTAGAGCAATAAGACAACTAAAGGAGATCAAGGGGATAAACATTGGAAACGAAGAAGTCAAATTATCCCTATTTGCAGATGATATGATAGTATACATAAGCGACCCCAAAAATTCCACCAGAGAACTCTTACAGCTGATAAACACCTTCAGCAAAGTGGCTGGATACAAAATTAATTCAAAAAAATCAGAAGCCCTTCTTTATACAACAAACAAATGGGCTGAGAAAGAAATAAGGAAAACAACCCCCTTCACAATAGCCACAAACAACATAAAATACCTGGGGGTGACTCTAACCAAGCAAGTAAAGGACCTGTACAACAAGAACTTCAAGCCCTTGAAGAAAGAAATGGAAGAGGCCTTTAGAAGATGGAAAGATCTCCCATGCTCATGGATAGGTAGGATCAACATAATAAAAATGGCCATCCTACCAAAAGCAATATATAGATTCAATGCAATTCCTAGCAAAATACCAACACAATTTTTTATAGACTTGGAAAGAGCTATTCTCGATTTCATAGGAATAACAAAAAGCCTAGAATAGCTAAATCAATCCTGTACAGTAAAAAAACATCTGGAGGTATCACCATCCCAGATTTCAAGCTGTACTACAGAGCAATAGTTGTAAAAACAGCATGGTATTGCTATAGAAACAGACCAGTAGATCAATGGAATCAAATTGAAGATCCAGAAATAGACCCACACACTTATGGCCACCTAATTTTTTTCAAAGAAGCCAAAACGGCACAATGGAAGAAGGACAGCATTTTCAACAAATGGTGCTGGTCCAACTGGATGTCCACTTGTAAAAGAATGAAATTAGACCCATACTTATCACCTTATACAAAACTTAAGTCCAAGTGGATCAAAGACCTTAACATAAGGCCGGTCACACTAAATCTACTAGAAGGAAATTGGGAAAAACCCTCAAACTCATTGGCACAGGTGACAACTTCCTGAACAGAACACCAACAGCTCAGGACCTGAGATCAAAAATCAATGAATGGGACCTCATGAAACTGAAAAGCTTTTGTAAGGCAAAAGACACTGTCATTCGAACAAAAATGAATGAAGAGGCTCTTGGCCCTCATACGACCTCTCAACTGAGATGAGGGACTGTTATATAAGGACACCCCACCCCAGAGAAATGGGATGGAAGAGTTAGGAGGTAAAGAAAAAAAATGAAATGTGATGTTTCGGCCTTTTACTACTAATTGTCATAAACCGTTTAGGATAATTAAGAAATGCAAACTAATGGTTATGCAAGCCGGTCATTCAGTTAGGTACTATGACAGCCTATTATAGTTACTTGCTAAGCTAATCAGAAATAAACCTGCTAAGAGACAAGCAACATCTGCTTACCCTAATATAAGAGATAGATAGGACCTCTTCAAAAACCTCAAGAGATCTGCAGAATATGGCATTCAAAGATGTTTTCGTAACTTTAGATTTTTTTGTATCGAGACATATCAACTCCTGACAGCACCCCTTATTCTACCCCAAGTAGAAGATGAGCATCAAAGAATCTCCAGTGGGAGATGACTGAATTAGTCGCAAGCCTATCTCTTGGTAGGAAAAGCCCCTTGCTCCAACTGTAGACAGAATGCTGTCCAAAAAGGACAAAACCTGGAAGCAGGTAAGTCGACAGCCTAGCTCTGCCAAGACAGGGTAGGCAAGTCCTTCATAACCCCTGCTCTACAATCAATGTCTGTCAGAGAAACGGGACCAAACGACTGAAAATCGATGCTGTAATGTATAGAGAGAAAATGGGAACTGTCCAGGCAACCACTGGTACGTCATTTCTTAGTTTTGGAAGCTGCAGGCCCTGTACTTCCTATAAAATCAGATATATTTATCCCTCTCAGGTCTCTGAGGTGGTTGAAGAACAGATAGCTAGAGTCTCATAATTAAATTTTGAGTTGTTTAGGAGTCAAGAGAGTGTTATAGACCTAAGAAGATGCTTTTAAAATTGTGTTGCAAGTTAGTATGAATGTTGAGTTAGATATAGAACTTTAAACTCATGGAGATGGTTAGATAGTAGAATATTAAAGTCAGGTGCCATATACATATGGACTGGACATTGGGAATGTATGCTAAGCCATATCACCCTCATAACTATGGCCTAATTACCTCTGTTGTTTTGTATTGTATTTATTTTATTAAAAGAGAAAAGCCATTTGTTGGACTGAAAGGGGAAACTGTAGGGGGAAATAAGATATACCTTAAACTTAAACAAAAAGGGCGGGGAAGAGGATGGAGGATTAAGTGTGGGAGGGTGGGACTGGAGGGGGGAATAGGGAGGGGACTGCGATTGAGATGTAACTTGAAGAAATAAAAAATAAAGAAAAAAAAGTCATGTTTTGTGTCTTCAGTCCATCCTGAACCACCAAACAAGAACATATAACTGTTCTCCTGAGCATGCCAACAGGCCTATTTGCATTTTAGCTGAAAGCAATCAAGGCAGGTTCATCTGTGGACAATCTCCCTCCTTGAATGCGGCCACTCAAGTAGACAAGTGGGGACCTGCCTGCAGGCCAACCAGGACACAAAGGTCAGCAAAAGAGCCAGGTCACCACCCAGAAGGGTCACTTACCACATGCTGCCTCAAGGTGGAGGCCATTGGAATGGGAAGTGCAGAATTTGGAGAAGATTCTCCCTGTTTCTAGAGGAGGGCCCAGCAATAGCTGCCTAATGTGCTGTTAGGTCCAAAGACTAACATGTGACAAGTTTAGTGCTATGCATGGGAGAACATGTGTAAATTCTGGTCAGAACTCATGTAGTTATTAAAGAAGAAGAAAGTTCCCTCTGACACAGGTAGGAAGCACCTTTATTACAGAGTAAGACAAAGGGCTGTGGCAGTAGTACAGGGAACATGCATTTGGTCTCCTGCACTGCTGCCATGTCTCAGTCTCCACTGCAGTGGTTCTCAACCTTCCTAACACTGTGACCCTGTAATACAGCTCCTCATTTTGGGGCGACTGCCCACAACCCCAGCCGTAAAACTAATTTTGTTGCCCTTCCTAACTAACTGTCATTTTGCTACTGTTAAGAATCGTAATGTAAGTATTTTTGGAGACAGAGATTTGCTAAAGGGGCCATGACCCTCAGGTTGACACAGCTTCTGTAGAGCCATGAGGTCCCCCCCCCCCCCCCCCGCTCATTGCCTATCCCTGCATTCTCATCTGCTTGTCCCAGATTGGACACTGCCCTGCCCCCACAACATCTGAACCACATCCCTACATATTTTAGTTAATATTCTAAAAGGACAGGTTCTGATTGGTTCTCAGTTTGCTGATGGGTCAGGTATTTCTTCCAAGTGAATGTGCACACGTGTATGAGTACACACACACACCCACACACACTGCTAAAAAGACTTAATGGAGGTGTGGATTGTTGCAGAATTTTAGTATCTTAATATATCTTTAATTCTTACATGTTCTCTAGAATAGTGGATAAATATAACACAGGCTTACAAATTATAGTTGCTCAAACTTCCACCTGTCTTCTCTTTCTATATATATTACTTAACCTAAGAATTCACAAGTAAGTTCATGAAAGATCTCCTGCTGCTCTCGTCCCTGGAGTCTGATTTTCAGTGTGTGTGTGTGTAGCTGAGCAACAGTGTACGGGGAATCCAGACTTTCAGCCTTAGAGCTGTCATCAGTCAAGGTGGCTGCTGACTGGGAGCAACTGTTTTCATATCCCCTTACAAAGCAGACTTGCATTTCAATGGAAAATGGCATTTACTGGCTCAGTAAACCAGGTGGTCAAATGTACTTTGGCCAGAAAATTGGAAACAGTTTTAGGAAGGTACCTTGTGCCCTAGAAAGGAGACAGAGGATGCCCTTGAATCAAACTATAAAGCAATCTTCAGTTCTTCTTTTTTTTTAAATAATTTATTTTTTATTTCTTCAAGTTACATCTCAATCACAATCCCCTCCCTAGTCCCCCCTCCAGTCCCACCCTCCACCCTCCTCCCCCTCAACCCCCCATCCTCTTCCCTTTTTTTTTAGTTCAAGGTATTTCTTTTTACCCCCAACAGCTCTCCCTTTCAGTCCAAAAGATGGTTCTTTTTCTTATAACTATAAATACAATACAAAACAACAGAAATAAATAGGCCACAATTATGTGAGTTATATGGCTTAGCATACATTCCCAATGTCCAGTCCATATGTATTTGGCACCTGACTTTAACATTCTACTATCTAACCATCTCCATGAGTTTAAAGTTCTATATCTAACTCAGCTTTCATACTAACTTGCCTCACAATTTTAAAAATATCTTCTTAGATCCAGAACACCCTCTTGATTCCTAAACAACTCAAAATTTAACTATGAGACTCTTGCTATCTATTCTTCAACCACCTCAGAGACCTGAGAGGGATAAATATATCTGATTATATAGGAAGTGCAGGGCCTGCAGCTTCCAAAACTAAGAAATGACATACCAGTGGCTGCCTGAACAGTTCTGTAGAGGGATCTGCAGGCGTTTTCCTGCCAGCACTTTCTGTGACTTTTAAAAAACATTCCGTGTGTGTGTCTGTATATATGTCTGTGTGTCTATGTGTCTGTGTCAGTATGTGTGTCTGTGTATATGTGTGCATGTATGTGTCTATCTGTGCATATGTCTGTGTGTGTGCATGCGCGCGTGTGTGTGAGCGCGTGTCTGTGTATATGTCTGTGTGTCTGTGTCATGTGTGTCTGTGTGTGTGTGTGTGTACATGTATGTCTATCTGGGCATGTGTGTGTGTGTGTGTGTGTGTGTGTGTGTGTGTGTGTGTGTGTTTGTATGCAAGTGCCCATGCCATGGCCCAAATGCACATGTGGAGGGGCCAGAGGATAACCAGTGGGAGTTGGTTCTTTCCTTTCACCTCGAAGGTTTGAGGGATCCAACTTACGTCATCAAGCTTGACAGCAAGTGCTACACTCCTTGTAGAGACATCTTGATTGCCTTGTATCTTCCTTCTGTCATGGGTGGTTGTAATAGTAATATAGCCACCAAAATAGAAAATAAAATATAAAAGCCAGAAAAGAAATCCCTTCCATTACTCTGTGTGTAACTTAACAAAGAGGAGTGCGTACCAGAGAAACAATTTGAATAGCATAGAACTAGGCATTCTTAGGAGTCCATTATTATAAACTTGCAGCATTCTGCAGTTATGGTTTTGGACTCAACATTCTCTGCCAAGCTGTTGCCTTGATACCTCATCCTGATCCTCATGTGAGAAATACCCACAGTCAGGAAAGACAGATGGGTGTGAAGATCAAGGACAGGCTGGGACCAGAGGCCAAGCTGGCATCTCACAATTCCGTTTTCCACTATACGGAAGAGCTGCGGGGAAGCCCGAGCTGCTTAAGTTCAGGGATGCTCATGACCGTCCAGAAGTTGGCAGGAAAGCACAGATGGGTTTGGATGACTTGGGGTCTAGCTACAGCCCTGTGACTGGGACTTGTGCTCTGTGCTGGCCTTGGGAATGTACAAAACAGGTTGCTGCTGCTGCTGCTGCATCATGCCTTCCGAGTTGTGTGCAATGTTTCTCGGGCCAGGAATTCTGAGAAATGCATTGCAAGCCCATCTCAGCTGACACAGCAAGAAGGCAGTAGAGTCTGGAAGTGTGCATACAGTCCCATAAAGAATGCGAACCAGTCTGTCTTTGTTTCTGGATTAACATGACTATAAAATTTGACTTGTATGGCATAACTCCTGTGCTTTATTGAAAGCGACCTTAGAGTGGGTTGGGAAAGTCACTATGATTTTGTTACAGTGCTCCACATAATTGTGAATTTCAGAACTGAGTGTAGCCCGCAAAAAAAGTGGCTGGCTCTCTAAACAGAGAGGCACCCTTATAATTAAAGTCTGCCTTTCCACGTGTGCCCTGCAGATGGGATTCTGTATTCAGCTGCCTTTCATATTGCATAACCCTTTGTGTCCTGGAGCTGGGTCACAGTAACTACTTGAGCACATCTGAGGAAAGTCCTCCTGGAGCATCCATTAATCATCTGCAGGAAAGAATGCGGGGAGGAAGTGTTACTGCAGGTCACTTTCCCCTGCTGATTGAAGTCCCCCTCGAACTCTGTACTTGATCTTGGCACCCCCCACTTGAGTCACTTAGAAGACGGACCACAGCTGGGGCCTGTGAACCCCGCGGACTTTGGCCACGATTTGGATTTGGCTTCGCTACCATCTAGGAACTGTGTGAGGACGAAGTGCCTCATCTGTATTTCCCAAAACAGGGCACAGCAAAGCCAAGGCAGAGAAGTCACCAGGCAGGATGCTGACTACCAGGAAGTAGGGCAAAGTTCTGGGCACTTATTTATGTGGCTGACCTGACATTTGCCCAGCAAAGAAGATCTGCATGTCCTGCATCGGACCACAGGGTGGAAGTGAGAAAACTATTATTACCATCAGACCCATAGGAGGATATTTATTACCAACATTATAGACAGTAAGATTTTCTTCCAGTACTTTCCATGAGTCCCCTAAGCTCTAAAAGAGTGGTTTTACTGCCAAAACAGAACTTTATAACAAATGTGTTCAGACTTTTTTTAGGACAACAGTTCTCAACCTGTGGGTCACAACCTCTTTGGGGGTTGAATGACCCTTTACTGGGGGTCGCATATCAGATATCCTGTGTATCAGATATTTACATTTACAATTCATAACAGTAGCAAAATTACAGTTATGAAGTATCAACAAAAATCACTTTATGGTTGGGGGTCATCACAACATGAGGAACTATATTGAAGGGTCACAGCAATAGAGACATTAGGAACCACTGTTTTAGGATGTTCAAGTTATGAACGACATGGCCTCCTTTTACACAACAAAAAGAACGACACCTGGCATTTCGACATGGTAGAGCACTATGTATTTTAAACATTGGCACATTTGCACCATTGAGTGGTTGGGAATGACAAGTTCTTTGTGAGTTCTGTAGCAATTACTAAGAAACCCATATGGCCTGCTCAGGGTCACTGTCTTAACCTTTCTGAAATAGAAGCCCAGGGATCTGGCTCAAGAACAGATTCTTGAATTTTGACTTCTGGACATGGGTTTCTGAGGCAGAGAGTGAGTGTGACACTTATTCCCAGACCCAACTGAAGGGGACAAGAGCTCACAAGGCAGTCTCCCAGCTGTTGTGACTGACATGTGTCTGTTTCATCTTTCCATTCAAGTCAGTTTCCCTCCCATGAGAACATCTGCACCCTTTAAATTTTCAGCCTCTTCTCTTTGAGTCCTGGGCAGTCATTGCTTCCTTTTATTGATGGATTTAAAAAAAATGTCCTCTCAAAAACTGTTGCAAACTCTGGGGGCTGGAGAGAAGACTCGATGGTTAAGTGCACTTGCTGCTCTTGAAGGGTGTCTGGCTCTGGTTTTCAGTACTCATGATGACTCACAAGCATCAGTAAAGCCAGTTCCAGGGCTTCTCATGCCCTCTTCCAACCTCTGTGGGCACCAGGCACACATATGTGCATGCAAAACACTCATATGTATAAAATAAAAATAAAATAAATCTTTAAGCATATCATTCCAAATTCTGAAATAGTTTATTTAGCACTCTACTTTCATTAGAGTAGATTGGGTCACATTTTCAACTCATGTTGGAATGTGTAGGACACACATGCCAGTTGATTGAGCTGTTGGGAATGAAACCAATGTCTGAATGAGGAATCAGGGGACATATGCCCTTCCACTGTCAAATGGTGAGACCACTGCCTGCCTTAATCAGATCCACATGGTTGCTGGTAGAGACCAGATGTTCTGTGTTCTGAGTTCCCATCCCAGGCCTTTCTCTGTGTACCAGGAAACTGCTTTCTCTCCAAACAATGGAGCTGTCAGTGGGACACCCAGGGTCCAATTAAATCCCAAGCTAATGATTGGAAAGGTGAGTAGGGCCATACTTTGATAACCCCTTTCTCTTGAAATAACTTCCACAAGACTACCCTATCCAGCTTGGAGAAAGATGGTGACCCCTGTTAGATTACAACTACTTTCTCTTGTAAAATATCTCTTATAAGGGAAGGAGAAAAGAACCTAAAACTATGGCTTATCAACTACTATGGAAGAGGAGGCATTTAGTCGTGATGTGGTTTGATGTGCCAGATTGGGTTGGTACTGGGTGTGGGAGAGGATGTGGGGGAAGTGGGTGCGAGGGAGGGACTGAGAAGAGGAGAGGGAGGGGGATGGGTATTGGAATGTAAAATAAACAAAAAAAAGTTTGGTAACCCAAAGGACCCCTGGCTCACGGGATAAACTAAGAAATGTCTTGTGTGTGTTGGGAAATCTAAGTTTTAGAGCCAGACTGTTGTGTGATAACACTGAGTACATATGTGGTTTCAAAATCAGAAATAAGAGGCAATAAATCATGGAAACAATGAGCCAACTTCTCACCCTAATGCCTTAATGTGGGCTCAAGTTGTGCACATGGAGGCTGGAGAAGAATATCCAACATCATTCCTAAGGCATGCTACCTGCCTTAACTTTGGGAACAGGGTCTCCTGTTGGCTTGAAGCTTATCCATTAAGCTAGATGGGTGTTCAGGAAACCTTTGCAGTGCAGGGGTTACAGGTGTGTACCACCATACCCAGCTCTTTTACACGGCTTCTCGGGATCAGTCTCTGGCTCTCATGCTTACAAAGAAAGCACTTTATTTATCAAGTGAACCATCTCCCTTAACAGTGTCCTTGACAGAAGTATTCTGTTCCATTGAGCATTGATCGGTAACTGAAACTCTCTTCCAGTTGCTAGGTGACCATAGCAATGCTTGGCCTAGGGTGCGGCGGAAATGGAAAAGTCCAGCACTATTGACCATGCTTACAATACCACATGCTCCCACTTCTGAGGCCAGAGCCCTCTAAGTCACCATGGGGGTGATAGCTGCCCAGACTGGAGGGGACTTCTGAAATCTAGCTGCCCAGTGTTGAATATAGGGCCATGGTACTGCAGGGCTAACACTCTTTGAAGAGTTTTTGGGCTTGGTAGCAGGAAGCTGCCTACAAGGCAATGTCTGCCTACCTAAAAACCACATTTCTTTTCTCAAACAGAAGGATTTCTGTGCCTGGCATGAATTTTGTCTTAGACTTTCTCCTTCTTCCTCCCCCCACAGAAACAGAAAGGATTAATGGCCCAAATTTATGATGCTGTTGAAAGGCATTATCAGCATCTCTTGGCAGGGGAAAGTCCACAGCCACACAGGACCTAGAAGCCTGCTGATTTCATAGGTGGGGCTGCCACTACATCTGTGTTTCGTAGGCTTGGGGTGTCCATTGGTGTGTGCCTGGTTGAATGTGACTGCAGTGGCCTCCTCTGGCCTCAATTCCTTCATCATTCGAACAATAGAGTCCCCTTTGTTTCTGGGATCTGTGATGTTCTATTTGAGATTCTGCCTATTTGATTGATCTGGAATGCCCACTCCTCTCCTTCCAATTAATGAACTTTTGTAAGAGCAGACATGGCCTCTGAGTTAGACAGGCTGTGTTGGCTGGTTTTATCTCGACTTGACACAAGCTAGAGTCACTTTGGAGGAAGGAGCCTCAATTGAGAAAATGCCCCCCTCCCAGATTTTCTTGATTGATGATTAATGTTGGAGGGCCCAGGTCATTGTGGACAGTATTGCTCCTGAGGAAGTGGTCCCAGGTACTACAAGAGAGCAGAAGGAGCAAGCCAATATGCAGCCCCCACCATAGCTTCTGCTTCAGTTCCTGCCCTGACTTCCTTGATTGATGGACCACAAACTATAAGCTAAAATAAACCTCTTTTCTCTTCATGTCAATTTTGGTCATGGTGTTTTGTCACAGCAAGAGAAACCCTAACTAAGGTGCTGGCTTCGGGTGAGTAGAACAAGATCTGTTGTTTCATCAACTTGTACAAGGCTTGTGTTTCTTCTCTTACTGATC
Source organism: Lophiomys imhausi (assembly GCA_907164525.1). Classification (NCBI taxonomy): domain Eukaryota; kingdom Metazoa; phylum Chordata; class Mammalia; order Rodentia; family Muridae; genus Lophiomys; species Lophiomys imhausi. The sequence continues at coordinate 312,184 of CAJQZJ010000363.1, read as the reverse complement.
CTAGGACCAGGATAGTGAACTCAGATCAATCATAAACCAATAGCATAACAGCTAGTGGGAAGTCTTCTGAAGCCCACAGGAGGAGACTCTCTACAGGACGTGGTTAGAGGAGACTGCCCCATGTTCATCTTACCCCCTTGGGTTCTTATCTTATTCCTTGTTATAGATGGGCATTGATATAACCATGTGGTAGATGAGTGGGAGGTCATCTGGAAAGTTTATGGGGCTCTAGCGGAATCTACTTCAAGGACATAGATGTATGTTTTGGGTTTTTTTGTTTTGTTTTGTTTTGTTTTGTTTCTCAAAATAATTGATGGTGTGAGTCCTTTCTTGACAGAGGCAAGTGAAAATACTCCCGGCACATTCTCCATAGGCTGCCACTTAGGACTATTTATCATAATAAATGGGTGCAACCAAAAATTTTTCTCTTTTATTTAAACAACTTCTCATAGTAAAGTGCACTTTCCAAATCAGATTTCCTGATAAGAACTAGGTTGAAATTTTGAAATTATTACCAACATCTGACAGGGGGTAGGATTCTTTTGAATTATTAAGTGAAGCAAGTGGATGCTTGGGATAGCTGAATTCTAAGGAGATATTGGATTGGCTCCAGTGGGGTACAAGTCAGGATGAACATTAATAGGAGGAATGTTTGTAAGATACATAATTTTGACAAAAACTGGATGAAACATAGAGATGTTCTTGCCCCAGGAAGTTCATGAACTGACCTCGGATGAAACACTAAGCATGTGTTGTTTCATTCTGTAATCGCAGCAAGCACAAAGCCATGAGTATCCTGGGGGGGACGCAGACATGGCCTTCTGCAGCCTTTCATCAAGACGTGGAATCTGTTTCCTGACCCCTTGAGGTTTTCGTAGCAAATAGAATGTGGCAGAAGGGATTCTGTGCAAGCTGCAGGGCCTGAATTACTAGAGGCCCCCCTCTCGGAATGTTGTAGAAGGAAACCAGGCTAGACTTTGGAATGATGAGAGGGGCCTATGGAGAGGGAGGTCCAGATGTCAAGCAGCACTCATGCACCAGCCACCTGCATGAGGCCATCTTAGTACCTGCGAGGCCCAGGCCAGCCTAAAGTCATGAACTGGAGCAAGAATCAGGTGAGTCTGATAGGGAGAATGATGAACAATTAAACAGTGGTTGTTTTAAGCCCATGACTTTTGGGGTAACATATACAACTATAGATCCTCGATATGTGTCCTTTCAGAGAGGATAGAAGAACTTAACATCAGCAAATTTAGTCAACTTGTCCAAGGTTTGAAGAAGCAGTAGACAGCCATCATGGTTTGAACTTCATCTTTTTGCCTTCTCTGCTTATCTTTGTCAAAACTACTCCACTTCAGTGTAAAACTCCCAAGTTGCTGTAAAGGTTCAATTTCTGCTTGAAGGCCCCGTCTCTTATAAATGGATGAAGGCAAAGAGGTAAAAACATAATATTGCCTAGGATTTACCTTTCTGTCTCTACTCAATAAGACATGTATCTCCAAGCACTTTAGAGAACATACCATGTGCCCTTTGTGCCTTGTGTTTACCGAACTCCTCAGTTGTAAATATCACATCTCAATGCCCACGGCTCACCACAGATACAGGTAGACTTTGCCTTTCTTGAGAAAAACATGTTGGCACGAGAAAGGAAAAAGATTTCCCGGGGACCAAGTTCCTTGTAAAGTCAGTGTCCTGAAGCACATGGGTGGGTAGGTGAGGGTGAAGCCCTTTCTGAAGAGTTATGCTGCCAGCTGGACAGGAAACTTCTTCAAAAGGCCGATGTCTCTTAAACTCTGAACGCCAGTCAACTCTGAACTGTAGCTCCCCAGACACAGGCTGTAAGTAGATAAGCATGGCTGTGTCCCCGTGGATCTTATTTGTGAAGATCAGCAGAGGAGCCAATGTGGTTACCCCAACTCCTGCATTAGAGGACAAGGCCATGTGCTCCAGAGTTTGTGGCTGTTCCTGCCTGAAATCTAGAGGAGTGAACTGGCCACACGGCTTGTAGCTTTTGCTGTGTGCTCAAGCTACCATATTATGTCTCATGAAATGGCTTATAACAACCACCGTGTATTCATGAAATGGCTTATAACAACCACCGTGTATTCATTTGCTTATTGTTCTCCATTGGAGCTAGACTTAGCTTGCAGAGTCTCACTCAGGCTTACTGATACAGGGAATTACGGCCAGGATTTATGGAATTACCTCTTCCAGAAGTGCCATCATTTGTTGGACTCCAAGAAAAGCAAGTCAGTAGGCAGGGGCAGCAGATGGCCTGCTGGCAAAGGCAAGTGTCCAAGGTTGTCCTGGAAAGACTGCTGAATCTCAGCTGGCTTTTCTGGGCAGTGAGGAAGGTAATGAGTAACAGGCTTCACAAAATGGGTGGGCTGTTGATGCCAACCTTGCATCCTCTTTATGCCTTGTTCATGAGAGAAGTCGGATCCAGGACTATTATCACCCTTTGTGGGGAGCAGCTGTAGATGATTCAAGTGAATTTGTGCCAGAAAGTTTGAGAACAAGCTGATTGCCTGGCTGGGCACTGGCTCTCCAGGCACTGTTGATAGTAGGATCTCCTTAAATATCACCCTGCAGTCAGTCTTGGGATCTCCCTGGTGATGAGCACTCAGACGCTAATTGGAGGTTGCAGGGGCTCCTTGGGATATGGTGCCTGCTGTTCCCTCAGGGGTTTTTGCCTGATCAATAGAGATTCCGCCTTCAGCTCAGACTTACCAGATGGAGTTTGTTTGTAAAAATCAGCCTCAATCAGTGAGATCAGATATTACATGCTTGTAATTCAGTTTGCTTTTTGGAACTGTCTTGCATCCTTCGGTGGGGTGGCTATTAGCATTTGCTCCTTCAAGTCGGGGCTTGATTTATTTTGCTGGAATGCTTTTGGAGATGGCAGAGTAACAAAAACAAAGGGTTTAACTAAAATCTGCATCCAACATGATAGATTGCTTTCTCCAGTGTTCACTTCTAGGATGCTGTCATGTTTGAAAAGCATGCCTTCTATTTGTAGGTGTGGGTTAATTTTAAACATCACATGTAAAGCACAGGGTGGTCTGTATTTCTATGTGGAAATACAGCCTCACAGTATGAAGTGTGTTGCTTTGGAAACAAGTTTGGCATTAAGGACTTTCTGCAAATGGTTGGTTTCCTTTACCATCATAGCAATTGAGTATTTCTATGTGGGGTTCATCATATGGCTTTCTGAGATTTTCTGTCATGTATCATCATTCTGTGTCAGTCAGGATGAGCCTGGAAACTTAAGTAAATCCTGCAATCTCTACCCACCCTCTTCTCTATTTCTTTCTCCTCTTTTTCTGTTTTCTCCTCATCCTCTTCCTCCTCTTCCTCCTCTTCCTCCTCCTCCTCCTCCTCCTCCTCCTCCTCCTCCTCCTCCTCCTCCTCAGATGTGTGACCTGTGAACCACTGGTGCTTCAAATGAGCTATTTGTCACATGCCATCTTTGATTTTGGATGCTAATTTAAGTCGCCCTCTTCTTATGGCTGTTGGGGCTGTAATCAGAATCATTGTTCTCCCCCGAGGGCCACTTTTCCCACTGGTGCTGACATCTTGACAACCAGTCCCCTCAGTCCCCAAGATCTGCTCACTTTCCTACTTTTAGACTCTGTCATGAGCTCCACCCTTCTCTCTAGTATAAACTCTAACTTAAAATCTGGGACTTCTTTGTCCTACTTGTATATTATCCCTACACACCACACACACACACACAGACACACACACACACACACACAGACACACACACACCACACACACACAGACACACACACACCACACACACACAGACACACACACAC
>CAJQZJ010000363.1:268627-299694 GCA_907164525.1 Lophiomys imhausi | reverse complement strand
CTTCTTCTTCTTCTTCTTCTTCTTCTTCTTCTTCTTCTTCTTCTTCTGAGTTCCTTATATATTCTAGATATTAAACCTCTGTCAGCTGAATAGCTGGCAAAGATTCTCTCGAACGTATTGGTTTGTAAATATACTAATGAGGATTTTTAGATCTGTGTTCATCAGGAATATTGGATGGTAGTCTTATTTGTGTGTGTGTGTGTGTGTGTGTGTGTGTGTGTGTGTGTGTGTGTGTGTGTGTTTAGCTGGTTTGGGTGTTAGAGTGGTACTGACTTCATAGAAGGAGTTTGGGAGTGCTTCTCTGTCTCTATTTTTCTGAATAATGTAAGAAGGATTGGCTGTAGATCTTATTTGAAAGTTGGGTAGAATTCTGCTATGAATCCATCTGGGCCTGGACCTTTTTCAGTCAGAAGACTTTCTGTTACTGTTTTAATCTCCTCTTTTGTTATGCTAAGTTGTTGATCTCTTATTGATTTGATTGTTTGCATAAGTCTAGAAATTCACTCATTTTCTTTCAGATTTTTCCATATTTTTAATGGAGTATAGGTTTTTAAATATGATGGAGATGTAACCTGAAGCAACAAATAAATAAATTTATTAATTAAAAAAGCAGGTAACAGGTTTAAAACACTGTAAATAAATTAAAGGTTACAGCCGTTCAACCTGGTTTTATAAACCTCCAAGAGTCAAAAAAACTTAGAGCTAAGGTAAAATACATGAAATGTGTGGTGTTAGCCCACGCCTTTAACTTCAGCAGAGACGGGAGGAGCACTATAGAGTTAGTTGTCTTATAAATTCTATAGTTACACGGAACAGGGTGGTGATGGTGCACACCTTTAATCCCATCATTCAAGAAGAGTATAATTTCCCTTTTAATAATCTGAGTTTCTTGGTGTCTGTTGCAATGGTTCCCTGTTTATTTCTGATTCTGTTAATTTGGGCCCTCTCTTTTCTTTCCTTTGATTAGTTGGTCCAAAGAGTCTGTTGATGTCATCTCACAGATTCATCTCTGAGATTTACTGACTCTTTGTGTCATTTTCTTTATCTCCATTTAGTTCATTTTTGCTCTGACTTTTATTATTTCTCACCATCTTCTGGATTTGGGTTTGGTTGTTCTTGTTTTTCCAAATTCTTGACTTACATCCTTAGGTCATTTATGTTTGTCTTTTCTGATTTTTAATGTAGGTACCTTGCACTAAATTTTCTTCTCATGATATTCTTTTAATGTGTCCCAGAGCTTTTGTTGTTTTCAATTTTCATTTAGTTTTAGGAATTTTTTAAAAAACCTTCTTGATTTCTTCTTTGACCCATTTATCATTCAGTAGTGAGCTGTTTAATCTTCACGAGTTTATGAAGAGATTTGTATGCTGTACATTTTAAGTTTTATTTCATCGTGGTCAAATAAAATAAGTGGAGCTATTTGAATTTTCCGAATTTGAAAATATTTGTTTTATTTTCCATGATGTGTCTAATTTAGAGAAGCTTCCATGGGCTGCTGAGTGGAATGAGCAGAATGGAATGCTGAATGATATATGAGGTCATTTAATTTTGATGTTTCTCTGTCTATATTTTTTGTCCAGATGAACTGGCTATTGGAGAATGCGAGGCACTGAAATCACCTGCTATTAGTGGGTTGATTTGTGTCTGAGTCTTTAGTTTCAGTAATACATTTTTTATAATATTGGTTGCAGCAGAGTTTGATGCATATATGCTTATGATACTAATTCTTCTTTATTAATTGTTCTATTAGTTAGAATGAAGTGTCCTTTTTATCTCTACTGTTTTAATTTGAAGTCTGTTTTGTCAGATATTAGGATGGTAATATCTGCCTGCTTCATGGTCCCCATTTGCTTGGAATATATTTTTCTATTCTTTCATTTTAATTGGGTGCATATCTTTAAATCTAAGGTGAGTTTCTCATAGACAATAGATTGATTTTGTTTCTTTATCCACTCAGCCTTGTCATTTGATTGGACAATTGAGGCCATACAGTGTCCCTACATATCAGCCGCTCTCAGTTCAATAGTCATATGAGGGCTAAGAGCTTCCTCTTTCACCAGGGGGCCTACATGGTGGCACCCCTAGGGCAAATTGCCCCATTAATAGGTAACAAAGTCTATGTTCCTGATCCTTTTGGTGTGTTGGTTGTAGGATAGTTATCCTGTACTATATAGCTAAAATCCAATTATAAGTGAGTAGATGCCATGTGCATCTTTCTGAGTTTGGGTTAGCTCACTCAGGATAAGGTTTTCTAGTTCCATCCATTTGGCTGCAAATTGCATGATTTCATTGTTTCTGATGGCTGAGTAGTATTCCATTGTGTAGATGTACCAGAATTTTTTTTTTTTATCCATTCATCAGTTGAGGGACATCTGGGTTCTTTCCAGTTTCTAGCTATTACAAATAAGGCTGCTATGTAGTAAATAGACCATGACATTTTTATTTTTAGGGCAGGAGAGACAGCTCAGTGGTTAAGAGCACATACTGCTCCTGCTGAGGACCAGAGTTTGGTTCCCAGCATCCCACATGGGTGGCTCACAGTTCCAGGTTGATCTGATACCTCTAACCTCTGCTGACAACCTTCACCCCCCAACACACATACACATAACTAAAAACAATTTTTAAAAAGTTTTCATTTTGTACTTTTAGGCTCTTTATGTGACAGAAGTGAACGGGGGGCTGAAAAAGTGAGAAGAAAAAAATGGAAAGAAAAAAAGAAGGAATCAATCCCACACAGATTCTACAAGATCTTATCCACATGTGAAATGTACAAAAGCTGATCCCCTAGAAGCAGAGGAGGAGAGTGGGGGCCATCAGAAGCTGTGGGTGGAGATGGGTCCACTAGAACAAGGTTAGACTCCAATAAGTTCTGGTATTCAATTACACAGGAGGGTGATTACAGTTAACAGGACCTCGTGATATAAATCAAAATAGCCTGAGGAAAGGAGTCTAATGTTCTCATCACAAAGAAATGAGAATGTTGGAAATGATAGATGGTTTAAACGTCCCGCATTAGCCTGTGCACAGCATGTAATGCACCCTGTAAAGCTGAATAGACCTGCCAATACAAGACTATCTGCAGAAACTCAAAACATGATAAAACAGACTTGGAAGAAAAACAGAAACAAAAACAGCTCCCCCCAACTTCCTGCCTAAAGTAGAGGGATGAATGGTTGTTGCTATGCAACCAAGTCCTCCTTTCCACATGTTGTGAAACCCAGTCTTTTCTTTGTCTCTATAAAGAATGCATTCCAGCAAGTAATTCCTGTATCTGCCTTATGTCCATCATGATGGAGCTTATCTCCTGATGACATTGCTGAATAAACTCTGTGGACAGCTTAAAAACAAACAAGTAAACAAAAACCAAAAGGACTTTCTGTCTGAAGGTCAGAGTCAGATGTATGTGGGATGGAAGAGTGAAACTCACTTTGAAGAGACATTTGCAGGAAGTTGTTGAATCTCACCATTTTTATAAGGAAAGTGGTGTGTATACAGACTGTTTTCACTTCTTAGTGGAGGGTTAATTTCTTTAAATCTCTTAGTAATAAAGAGGTATGTGTGGGTGGATAGATATTCAGAGGTTAAGAGCATCTACTTACTGCTCTTGCAGAGGACCAAGTTCAGACCTCAGCATCTGAGTTGGTTGGCTCACAATCACCTGTTTAGCGCATATGACACCTTGGCCTCTGGGGACTCCCACCTTCAGGCACATACTCCAACACACACACACACACACACACACACACACACACACGTGCATGCACGCATGCATACACACACGCACACATGCTCACACAAAATAATAAAATAAATTTCTATAATATTTTAAAAAGTAAGATGTAAAGCAACATATCTGTAGCTCATCGATACATGTAGAATTGTTGCCAGTGTTGCTATGGAGAGGAAGATCAAAGGTCACACAAAGTCGACCTTCCCCATTTAGGAACCCACCCTATATAGAATTGATGCCTTTTATTAAAATGACAATGTTCCTCTGAGGCTTGACAATCAACAGCCTGTTATAGTCTTTGTTCTGTATATATTTTATGAATTTGAGTTTATGTGCAATATTTTATTTCCTGAGAAGTTATTTTTTTCAATTCAAATCTTTGTTTTATTTTAATTTCTTAAATTTATTCTCCCATATATAACATCTGGACCACAGTTTCCCTCCCTCCTCTCTTTCCAGTCTCTTTCTGCCTCCACTCCCTGCCCACCCGACACCATTCACTCCTCCTCTGTTTCCGTTCAGGAAAGGGCAGACCTCTCAGGGATATCAACCAAACATGGCATGTTAAGTTGTAATGACATTAGGCACCTCCCTTCATTTTAAGGCTGGATGAGGCAACCTAATGGGAGGAAAAGGCTTAAGTTATTTTTATAAACTGAAAAAAAATGCTAGAATCTGCTTCCATGATACACGTGTTGTAGCTTTTGTATTTTTGTAAATGAAAGATGGTACTAAATATGGACACACACTGAGATTGCTATCACAGTCTGACCCTGTGTTCTTGCTGTCAGATAATTACATGCTACTTTTAGATCTATAATCATTGTTCTTAGAGTTGGTTTTAACCATTTTTATAGTTTCCTAAGAGGAGTCACCTAACTTAAATACTCAATCAACTGTTTCCTCTCTACATCTCTTTTTTAGATTTTTGTTTTAAAGTTATATGTCTATATGTGATAGGCATATGAGTGCAGTTACCTGTGGAGGCCAGAAGAGGGTGCCGGATTCCCTGAAGCTGATGTGACCATTGGTTGTGAATTGCCTTGACATAGGTGCTAGGAAGTGGACTCAGGTCTCCTACAAGAGCAGTGCATGCTCTTTTAACTGCTCAGCCATCTTTCCAGTCCCTCCTTTTTATAACTTAAAGCATTAGCCATAGTGAAACTTATTTTAAGTCCTTTCAGAGTAGAAAAGAGAAATATACTTTAATATTGCTTTTTCTCTTAAAGCTCTACCCTTAAACACTGAGTGTTAGTGTGAATCTGGCAGTGCTCTAGATTCTTTAGCAGGGTTGTTCAGGTGCTCTTCACAAAAAGTAATTAGTGTGGAATTCTAGGCCATTGCCAATCAAGAGCATGGGCCTAGTTTTTGTGTTTTAATGGGCTCTCCCGTGATTTCAGATCCCTGTGGACTATGAAGCTTTTGGGATTCAATGTTTAAAAATGGAGTCTTCCTAAGACAGAATTCAAACTGAATCCTAAATATGTTTGCTGGTTTATTCCATAAAATTGTTAAAATAATGTTTAAAGGCAGGCAGAGGTAGAAGGAAAGGCCACTACAAGGTGGCCTGAAATTTGGTGAAATTTTAGAACAATTAAGTCTTTCTCCTTAGTTGGGTTTGAGAGTTCAGCAGTAACAAAGGATGAAGTTGCAGCTACAAGAAGAGGGATGTAGCCAAGGAGGACATTGGAAGGCTGAGTTCCATGGCGTTCTTCCGTGGGACACTTGGACAAGAAAAATTACTTTTTGAGGGGCAAGAGGGACAACTGGAAAGCAGGGCTTTGCCATTGGAGAGTGCCCATGTATGCCTCAGGTATTTTCTTGTACTTTCTGGTCTTGTTGTGTCACCAGCACTGATACGTAAATTCTTTCAAGCAGTACTAGCCCGCTTTAGTGACTGTGCTTTTCAGATAATCTCAAAGCAGGAGAACATCAAGAATGACTCTTGTAATCCCAGGTGTGCAGGAGCATCATGTCTGCTGATCCTTTTTGGTTATCCTCTCAAGACATCTTTGTGTGTGATTTTACAAACATGTCATCATCCAGTTGGTCCTTCATCTGTCTGTAAGGCTTTAGATGTGCAGTGGGGGATAGGACTCTCCCTTTGTGTTAGAGGTAATTTCGATGTCTCATGGACAGTGTGTTCAGCTGCATTTTAGAACGTGTTAGGAAAGTTTGTTGGGTCTCACACCGCCCAAATACCTCTTAAGCTCCGGGAGTTTGTGAGGTGTTTCAGCCTCAGCACACGTGATACAGTTTAGTTTCTTACTGGAACACAATCTCAGGATTGGACATATTAAAGGACAGTTCTTTTAAGGACAGCTGTGGCTGTGGGAAAGATGTGTAGTGAATCAGAGCTCCGTCTTCTGTGTCTTGCCTCTCTGGTCCTGACTTTGCACAGTGAACAGCTGGATGGAGTCTAACCTGTTTTCTGTACCGCACCTCCTCCTCTTTTCCCCTGTGTCATTGTGCCTTTGTTTTTTTCTGAAGTCTTTTCCTCTTACTCCAGCAGACCTGCATCCTGATCATCGTGAGTGATGATCTCCACTGAATACCTCCAACTATCCATTTATCAGTGACCCAACTGAATCCTGTGTTTAGGAGGACCTGAATTGAAAGTTCAGTAGGTGGGTCTGGGGACGGCTTGGAGCTAACAGGCAACATGTCTGAAAGATTATGGTGCACTTACTGCTCTTGCAGAGATTCCAAGTCCAGTTCTAAGAACACCACCAGATGGCTCACAATCACCTATTAACTTCAGCTCCAAGGGGATCTGACATGACTGACCTCCACAGGCACCTGCACACAGGTGTACACACCCTTACACAAACACATAATTTAAAGTGATAAAATACATATTTGAAAACAATAGAGTTCAGGATGATTACGTCTGTCTTCTGGACACCATGTGCCTGCTGAAATTGCTGCCTGCCTGGAGACCCTGGCTAAGAAAGTAAGGAGCATAATTTCAAGTACTTTCTTTAGTAAATAAATTTTAACCCCACCTCATTCTCATATTTTCTCTCATCATGAAGCTCCATTTAAGTTACTGAATCTAGGATTTTTGGCCATTTTGTGATGAAGTCCCACTTTGACCACAGTCCAGCTGGAACAGGGACAGAACCAGTGCATTCACTGGACCTAGCTAACTCTTTGCTATCGCAAGTCATTTATGAGACCTAAAATGCACTGGCTTCTTGGTCCTGTTTATAATTTATTCAGTGAATGATGTTTAGATTGAGGGGTTGGCTCCTTTGGGTTAGATCTAATAGAAGGAATTGAATAAACTCAGAACAACCCCAGATGGCTTCCAGAGATTTTTTTTTCTTCAATGGAGGAATGGACATAAGTTCATCAGCTTCTCAGAGATGATTAATATTATGTACATTAACCATGTATAAATAACTTCTCATTCCTATTGTATCAAAACTCGGAATTTTATGGTTCAAGGTCATGCACTAATCAACTGCTTTCACCAGGACTCTGAAGGTAAGACAGGAGAATCTACTGGGTAGAAATTGCTCAGGTAGATCAAAGGCAGGCAGAATTAGAAAAAAAAAATCCAAACCCATTTATTTCAAAACCTATTTTTTTAAAGCAAAAAGACTTGTACTTTGTTTTAAAAAACCTAACTTATAGAAAGCTAAACTTAACACTCATAGTCTCATAGAGCATGGTGACAGATATTAAGCATCTCTGACAGACATTGATTGTAGAGCAGGGGTTATGAAGGACTTGCCTACCCTGTCTTGGCAGAGCTAGGCTGTCGACTTACCTGCTTCCAGGTTTTGTCCTTTTTGGACAGCATTCTGTCTACAGTTGGAGCAAGGGGCTTTTCCTACCAGGAGATAGGCTTGCGACTCATTCAATCATCTCCCACTGGAGATTCTTTGATGCTCATCTTCTACTTGGAGGAGAATAGGGGGTGCTGTCAGGAGTTGATATGTCTTGATATAAAAAAATCTAAAGTTACGAAAACATCTTTGAATGCCATATTCTGCAGATCTCTTGAGGTTTTTGAAGAGGCCCTATCTATCTCTTATATTAGGGTAAGCAGATGTTGCTTGTCTCTTCGCAGGTTTATTTCTGATTAGCTTAGAAAATAACTATAATAGGCTGAACGACTGAAGATCGATGCTGTAATGTATGGAGAGAAAATGGGAACTGTCCAGGCAGCCACTGGTATGTCATTTCTTAGTTTGGGAAGCTGCAGACCCTGTACTTCCTATAAAATCAGATATATTTATCCCTCTCAGGTCTCTGAGGTGATAGAAGAATAGATAGCTAGAGTCTCATAATTAAATTTTGAGTTGTTTAGGAGTCAAGAGAGTGTTATACATCTAAGAAGATACTTTTAAAATTGTGTTGCAATTAGTATGAATGCTGAGTCAGATATAGAACTTTAAACTCATGGAGATGGTTAGATAGTAGAATGTTAAAGTCAGGTACCAAATACATATGGACTGGTCATTGGGAATGTATGTTAAGCCATATAACCCTCATAACTGTGGCCTAATTACCTCTGTTGTACTGTATTGTATTTATTATTATAAGAGAAAGAGCCATTTGTTGGACTGAAAGGGGAAACTGTAGGGGGAAATAAGATATACCTTAAACTTAAAAGAAAAAAAAAAGGGAAGAGGATGGGGGGTTGAGGGTGGGAGGGTGGGACTGGGGGGGGGGAATAGGGAGGGGACTGTGATTGAGACGTAACTTGAAGAAATAGAAAATAAAGGAAAAAAACAGATATTAAGCATCATACAACAGTTATTAAACACCATGGTTTTTAATGAGTGTGCTTTGAAGGGTGTTTAGACAATACGATTTTGATGAGAACAAGAGTTTCCCTTTAGTTTCCAAACCGAAGAGAAGAGGTCATGCATTTGGGAGAACTATGGGTATGGTCGGATTCACCAGCCCTGGAGAACCAGGGTAATGTATATTTGACTTTCTGTCTGATTTTCAACATTAGATGGTAGAAGTTGTTTTTAATCATGTGTATAAGTCTATGTCTAAGTAGGTGCACATGAGAACAAATGCCTGCCAAGACTGGAAAAGAGTGTCAGATCCACTGGAGCTGGAGTTACAGGCAATTGTAACTGGAGTTGCCAAACATGGGTGCTGGGAACTGAACTTGGGTCCTCTGCAAGAGCAGTACCCACTCCTAACCACTGAACCATCTCTCCATACCCAAATGTTAGAAGTTACATTAGTTATCAGTTGCTGTATTACAAACTACCTCACAACCTGACAACTTAAAGCAATACATGGTTTCCTACTTAGTTTCTGTTGGTAAAGAATCTGTGTGCTGTCTTAGAGTCCCTCCCCAGTTATAATATGTGTCAGCTCAGTCATAAGGCTGAGGCAGTTTCATGGTTCACTGGAGGAAGAAGGAACTTTCAAGCTCCTGGTTGCTGGCAGGGCTCAGTTTCTCATGAGATGCTCGACAAAGGGCCTCAGTTTTTTTTCCACTGGCTCCTGGCCACCCCCAGTTGTTTGCCAAGCATATGCTACAGAATAGCAGCATGCTTCACCAAGGCATGCAAACCACAGGCATCACAGATAGGTTGCCAGTGAGGTGGAGGTCATGGGCTTTTATTGGCTGAAGTATAGAAGTGGCATTCTGTCACCTTTGCCATATCTTTTGGTTAGAAACAAGTCACAGCCTTTAAGGGGACAGGGTCACATGGAGGCCTAGCACTGTGCACAAGGAAGGTGAAGTCAGGAGGCCATCATTCTTATCTTGTCTTCCAAAGGCCTCTAAGGCCCTGTCAGGCCACTCCTATCCCCAGTAAAGAAGTCACCTGTATATGCCCCTAGTGCTTCCAGGACATGTGGTATCCTTAGCGCTGTTCAGTTCCCACCCCCTTCACACAGGACATTGATATGTAGCAAGTCATCTACAGAGCCCTTTAGTTAGTATTCCCAAGTAAACACAACTATTTCAGTGTTGTTAAATTGTCCTTTCAGGAATTTGATATTTAGTATGACAGCCAGAAAACATGTATTTTGGGTAAAGAGAAAACAGAAATAATGGGTGTGGAAGGCACAGTACTTGGTTTGTTGGCACTGTTTCATTGTTCTTGGACACATCATGATAGTAGATTGAAACCTGTTTGTGATTATGTTTAAAAATGTACTTCAGTTTCTCTGATGAATAAGAACTGTATCAGAGATGATCCGGGATGGAAATTAAGAGAAAACAAGGGTGCATGTATGTTTTGGCAATTGAAGATGAATGTTCCCTTGAAGTTCTTTGAAGCTTGGGATACGTCTGAAATTTACTGTGGACTTTCTGAGAATGAACTCATCCATTTTATAGATATTCTATATTAGATTTAAATGTGCTCATATTATTCTTGGCATCTTTATTTTATGAGACCGTAAATCTTTAGGTATGTTATCCACTTGCCATACTTAATGAAAATTACAATGCTTTGCTAAATAGTACCTTATTTTGACAGTATTGCATATTTATAAGCATGTCCATTTAAAGTGCATTTTGTGGTTACTGGACTATAGGCACTCTTCAAATTTTTAAGAAATAATTCAGAGTCTATCACAATTCTAGAAGAAAGCACTATTAATATGTCAATTACAGATAAAATAAATAGCATAGAAGAGATTAAGTGACCTGCCCGCCCAAGGGCACACCAGAGGGAAAGAGTGTATCGTGAATCAGACTTTATTAAATTTATCATGTTTAAGTTTAAAGGGCGAGATAGGAAACTATATTGAAAACAGAAGAAAGATTAGCCACATGTCTTTTAAGTGGGCACATTGAATACTAAGTCCTTTATTTACTGGTTTAAAAAAAAGCACTCTGTCACCTTGGTTTGGCTGGTATTGTGTCACCAAAGACTATAATATAAAATATCCCCAGAACCTCAGTTTAAAACTGAGAGACAAGGACCGGACAATAGTGTTCTTGGAAATGGATCAGAACTAGTATGAAAAGGATGAATCGAACTATGGTTCTTTGAATTGTGAAGTGCTGCCATGGCCTTGGGTATTTGCATACTAGGTCCCCAGTTGGTGGCCTTGTTTGTATAGGCTTAGAGGGTGTGGCCTTGCTAAAAGAAGTATGTCACTGGGGGTGGCCCTTGAGTTTTCAAAAGCCATGTGCCATTACTACTTCCCTCTCTCTGCTTCCTGTTTGTAGTTTGAGAAGTGTGTCTTCACATCTCAGCTTGCAGCCCCAGCAACTATGCCTGACACTTGCTATCATATTGTCCCAATCATCATTGATGGTCAACCCCTGGATCCATAAGCCCAAAATAAACCCTACTTTCTGTTAAGTGCCTTGGTCATGGTGTTTTATTACAGCAAGAAAAAGGTAGCTAATGCACTACCTTTTAAAAATCCTCAGCCCTGAAAATAGTCTCAAGCCTTTACCTGAAACATGGGGGTCCCCACAAATCTATACCAAAGCTTTGTGTTAAGAAATACCCTTTAATTTTTTTGGTGGTTTATAAGCTAGTTAAGACAGAGAAAAACACAATTTTACTTTTAGGGTTTAGTATCAAAAAGTGAAGAAGACTGGATATAATTTTATGACAGTTTGTGTCAATGATTCTCATATCTTTTGTTCTGTGACTAGGGCCAATTTTTCTTGGCATTTAGTTAGTCTCATCTGCATTTTTTTCTGGAAAAATTGATGTTTTCCTACCCCAAGACAAACCTTTTTGTTTTGTATATGAATAGAGTTCCCTCTTGCATTGCCTTCAGTAGTCCCAAACTCAGACCACTTTCTGACACAGGCTGCAGAATGTAGTCTGTAATTAACACAGAGGAGTGTTGGTCATATTGTAGGAGAGAGAGAGCAGGTAGGGACCCAGCAAAGGATGTGCGCAAGTTTTCTGTGTTCTAGATGCGCACCCCACCTATGGAGCACCTCAAAAACAATATGCTATTGTTTGACTTTCAAGACTCCTTCAGGCCGATTGAGAAAACAAAAGGTTAGAGGCCGATTGATCAGTCCCACTCTTAATAAGAGCTGAAATTGAGATTATTTTTGTTCTGGAGTCAAACTTCTCTTTCAAATAAATTATTTCAGACCTTTTCAAATGTCAAAGTATTGTAAAACTTTGCATTCACCTGAAAGAACATATTACAAACAGAATTGAGCACTCCTGGTTCCTTGTCCCCCTCAATGAGGTATGGTAAATTCCTATGTATCCATGGTATCTTACTTAGGATTTCTATTGTGTGATAAAGATCATGACTCAAAGCAACTTAAAGAGGAAAGGGTTTATTTATGCTTAGAGTTCCACAGCATAGTCAATTACTAGGGAAGTCAGGGCAGGAACTCAAATCAGGCAGGTACCTGGAGGCAGGAGCTGATGCAGAGGCCATGGAGGATGCTGTTTACTGGCTTCCTTCTTATGGCTTGGTCAGCCTGCTGTCTTTATAGTACTCAGGGCCATCCGCCCAGTGGTGGTACCGCCCTTAGTGAGCAGGGTCCTTCCACATGAAACACTCATCAAGGAAATGTACCACGGAGTTACTCACAGGACAATCTACAGGGGTAGTTTCTCACTTGAGCTTCTTATTTCTGAAAGGACTAACATGTCAGGTTGACATAAATCTAACCAGCACACATGGTTTTTTGCCAATTCAACCAAGCTTGGCTGGGAAATACTAGGGAAATTACACCTGTCCAAACTTGGACATTTTTTCTTGACATTATTCCAACAATACAGTGTAACAGCCATTTACAAAGCGTTTGCATTTCATTAGATGTTGTAAGCAGTCTAGAGAAGCCTGGAAGAATACAGGAGACTCTCTTTGATACAAATTCCATCCCAGCTTGTCCTGTCCTCATGTAGCTTGTCTTTGCATCTGCTGTTCCTTATGACAACGTGTTGTCTTCCTGCATTTACAGGTCATGTAAATGGTAGCTTGATGGGCTTTTGGGACATTATTCAAAAATTTCAGCTCTTAAATGTGTCACTGCAGTGCCTTGTGGGTAAGTGCTTTATGTTTGTCCCCAATACACTTAGGAGAGGGGCCTGCTGGGACTAAGTGAGCACTTTTAGCATAGCCAGGCATTGCGTATTCCTCTTCATGATTCTGATTTTGCCTGTAGTAACAGTCTGGGAGTTCCAGTTGTCAGTATGTTTACCAATACTTGATTAATTCTGGCCCTTCCAGTTTGCCACCCTTGTGGGTGTGGAATCTTTCTTGAAGCTCTTAATTTGTATTTTTGTAATTATTGCAAAAAGAAAAACCTATAAACAAGTACTCATAGCCAGTGAACACTGTCTTGTTAAACCTCCAACACATGCTGGACATGTAGCACAGCGGCAGACTGTGGGTTTATCATGTGAGTGGCCTAGGGTACAGTTCCCAACACACACAGACACACAGACTCACACAACACAATCTGTATCACCAACATTGACAGTCTCATTTCTTTCCAGCATTAAGGTTTAATTATACGGCTGATCTCGTTTTTGAGAGTAAAACAGTAGCATGAATAATTGTTTATCCTGAGGGCTAAGAATTATTGGTTCAGTTTTCACAACTCCCTTAACCACACAGACTTAGCTACTCCTTAGAGGAAGTAAGAATTAACAATCTCATCATTTAAATGTGGGGGATAGGACAGAGAAAATAAGGATTTTTAGTCCTTCTAAACCTGGATGCCGTACCTTGCTCACTTCTTGGGCTACAGTGTGTGCTTCTTTCTATATGCATGCGGTTGTGGAGGAAAGTGTGTTGGCTGTGAACTTATTATACAGATCTAGGTTGGGGGCAAGTCTGGAGGTTGGTGGCTGCAAAATGGGTAGACAGACTAGACCAGGGCACTGGTTGTGAAACCCACACTAGATATAGTGAAGGGAGGAGAGTGCATGGAAGGAGGATCAGGCAGCTTCATCTGGATTCACCCTGGTTCAGGATGTGCAGAATTTGGCTGGGTGTGAGAGGTTGTGATATCTAAGCTAGATAATGTTTACCCAGGTCTTGATAAACTGTTGTTGTACTGAATATGGATATCATACTCAATACATGTTGATACATGTGAGGGTTTTTCCCACAGAAAAAAAGTTTTAAAGGTAATAAAGTTACACCCAAGCTATTTACTATTTTCTTTCTATGTTGCTCAGAAGTGGGAATTACGTGCACTCAAAATTAGTAGAGAAATATATGCATGTGTGAATATATAAAATTTGTGCTAAAAGTAAAATAAGATTAAGTACTCTGCATGATCTTCAGTCTTGTGTAGGAGAATCAGTTATCGATTTTAAGACCTTCAGTGAGAATGTTTACTTTGGTTTAAATTCCATTTTTGCTTTTTTTTTTTCATTTCAAAGGACAAATCCAGTTACATAACTGAAGTGGTGGGGAATTATTTTCAAGTACTTCCAGAATCATGAGTACTTTATCTTAACCTAATAGAATTCCAACACTAAAATTCTTTAGAACTTACTATGTTCATAATAAAATATAATTTCTGGTCATAATCTACTTCCTGATTTATAAGAATTATGTTTGATCATATATTAAATATAGTGGAATGAAAGCCAAGAATAACTTGGGGAAGGGGGAAAGGGACTTGGAATCAAGGTTTCAAAATATTGTGAAAAGGAAATAATCGAATGCAACACTTCCTCTTTCATGTTGGTCTCAGTCTAGCTCCTGACTCTCCACCCTCATTACAGTGTTCTGAAGTCTGTGGCCACTGGAGAACTGCCAGAAAGCCACCAGGAAGATGTTGTCGTCTAGCGTATCATTGGTGGTATATGAGAAAAATGAATAAAGCCTAGATATTCCCCCGGGTAATTTCATTTTATTATAATTGCTGTTCCAGGAGGAAAGTTTAATTGCAATCTCTGCGTTCCAAATTCTAAAGAGGCTTCCCACAGTCAGAAGGACATGACCTTTGAAATGAGATGTATACAAACTGCCTCCCATTCGTGACGGGCACACTTGATCCAAGCCATGAAAATGGTTCTGCAGTGTGTAGAGCAGTTAACACACTACATCGCAGGATTCTGAGGATAGCCTGAGACAGCATGTGGAACCATGGGAGGCAAGCTACTGATGCTCAGAAATATCATCACTCTTTTGTCCCCTATTTACATGATCCTCTCTGGAGGGTACCAGCAACCTTCCAGTTCAGCAGGTCCCTGGGGCCATTCACTGCTGAAAGGAGTGAATTCAATGTGCCATCATCACCTCATCACCCTTGTTATGTCCCACCTCCTTTACTTTCTTCATACACACAAACAAAAACAAAAACTCACTAGATGGGCTTTGTGAATGATTGTTTATAAATTTACTCGGTGTCTGCTGGACTTAGTTGTGGTGTGGGTTTTGAAAAAGAATGTATCTATAGGTTTCAAAGGCATGCTTAAGTGTTTAGGACAGTGTGCTTGGTTTGGGGACTGAAGTGAGAGGCGACACTTTTCCAACTGAGGTGTCCTCGTAAGTGCCTTCCAAGTGTTGACTTTTCTCAGGAGCTAAAAACAGGGGTGAAAGCCAGGCATGGTGGCACACACCTTTAATCCCAGCATTTGGAAGACAGAGGCAGGTGGATCTCTGTGAGTTCAAGGCCAAGCCTGGTCTACATAGTGAGTTCCAGGACAGCCAGAGATGCACACTGACTGTGGATGTGATAATGACTAGCTGTTTGAAGTTTTCACCTTGGTTTCCACCACAGTGATGGTCCGCAACGTGGCGTGCCAAGTCAAACTAGACTTCTTTCTCCTCTGAATTTTTTTTTCATAGTGTTTTATCACATCAACAGAAATGAAACTAAAACACCCCAGGATATCTAAGATGGAGCATTCTGTCTTTGTACTTTAGTTTATAATGAGAAAAGTTTTATCATAAGATTTTTCTGGGTGCACTCTCAATGTTTAAGGCTTAGAATTCAGATCCATTAATGGACAGATGTCTGTTGGCTCCTTTGTTAAATTGAATCACACGGTTATTATGTAAAGCAACCAAATACTAAAATAATCTACATTAAAAGCAACTTGTATTTTTGAATGATTATTACACACCAGGTTTCATTGTGTGTTTTACATACCTTTGTGGCTTTTATCCTCACAACAACCTGTGAGATAAGTGTGATTATATGTAAGCTTGTATGTCAGAAGTGTCAGGCAAAGGTATTGTGATTGTGTTTGATTCTGTTGCTTTCATGAAGAAATCAGTCAACATACAGCTAACATGAGATGTCCCAAGGCAGGAATGCAAATAAGGACAGAATTGGGGATGAGACTCTCATATCCTACTGAGGTCCAGAGTGACTTCTGTGACCCCACAGTGTCCTGGAATACTTCTTGGGACCTGTTTAGAATAAAGTCAACAAAATAGGATGTTAATGATAAATACGAATGAGCGTGTTAATTGCCATTACTACAACCACTACATGCTGTTACAGGCTACCATACACAGACCCCACATCACACTGTCCTAAATGTTGCCTGTGCGATCTCTGACCTGCTCTCTGTCTCTCCAACTGCATCTCCTCTACTCTTCTCTGGGTACCTCCTTCTCTCCCCAAGCCTTGAGAAAACTCGCCCTGCCCTAAATATGTCCCTTATTGTCCCACATTATTTTCCGGAAACATCATCCACAAAGCTAATTCTCATTCATTATTCAAGATCTGATTCTGATCTTCCAGTGACAACTCCTAGCAAATTTTTCCTGTTTTCTTCCTTCCCATCCTTAGTCTCCAACTCTGAGAGTCTCAGATGCTAATATGCCCTGTCTGTAAGCTGACATGAATGGTTCACCTCACATTGCTCTTGTGTTTCCTGCCTCCTAATGGATATCCTGTTGAAGATAGTCCATTGTAAGAACAAGTCCTGTAAATATGTAGTAGGGATTTTATTTTTCTCTTTTTGTTCCCAAGAACAAATATTTTGGTGGGTTTTGACCTCTCTCACTTCCATTTTTCTCTTGTTCCCTCTCATAAAAAGCCTGAGCTGATAGCCAATGAGATTCTTGGACAAAAGACAGAAAAAAAAAAGTCATGTGATAGAAAATCAATGTGGTTTTTATTTTTATCTTGGATGTATCTCTTCTCATCTTCCATGCAGGCGATGGCATGGATGAGACCGTACTTCTAATGTCTGGGTCATTTCTTTTTTACTGTTCAGCATTCCTTTTGTTGAGGAATTGCATGGCCAGCAAGTTGATTTGGGGGATATCAGATCATTCAGCTTGCCCTGTCATCCCATGTTATGCTGGAAGAACACTGAGTTACTCAGATGTATTTAAAAAGGGTCCTCTCCAGGGTGCTCAAGCTGGGAATTTGATATTTTAATAATTTTGAAAGACTCAGCTCAGGGCCAGCACTTAGCAGATGCCGTCAGAATGAAAGAATTTGTTCCTTGTTACAAAGCATTTTATTGAAACATTGCACACACGAAAACAAATTCATTAGCATTTAAAAATGATTTTCTGTATTACAATAAGGTTATGTGAAAGTACTTTGGGAAGTTATCTTCTGCAACGATGAACAATACTATCTGTTGATGACTTTTGAAAAGAAAGTTATACTAAAACAATAGAAGGTAGCATGAAGGAAATTCATTTTCCATGTTTGTCTTTATTTTTATTTTATTTTATCTTATGTACATTAGTGTTTTGACTGCATGTATGTCTGTGTGAGGGTGTTGGATCCCTTTGGACAGGAGTCACAGACATTTGTGAGCTACCATGTGGGTGCTGGGAATTGAACCTGGGCCCTCTGGAAGAGCAGCCACTGCTCTTAACCATTGAGCCATCTCTCCAGCCCCTGTCTTTATTTTTATGATCCTCATTCTTGTTCCTTCATTTTATACAGTAAACTATAGTTTAAATCAGATTCTCCAGAGATTTACAGAAGCTATGTCAATCAGAGACACACCTCTATGCATTTCAGTGATTTTGTTTTTCTCATGCTGAGTCAGTTCATAGAAGCATAAGAAAACCTGCAGTTGGCTTAAAAAAACTGAAGTGTTCCATTTCCAATATATTGTGGGTTGTCTTGTAGTGTTATGGATTAAAAGTTCTATGCATAAGGTGATGTTTAGAGTAAGACTCCAGGGAGAAGGGACATGTCAAAATATTAATGAAACATTGATATGGCTCACACAAAGTTGGTCCAAGGATCCCAAGGCAATCCCATCATGAAAGGGCTTATCAATGTCTTGCCATGCTTTATAAGTTAGTGCAAATCCTGCCATCATTTTTTCTGGCCCATCAAGAACCCATAAGCCATAATTTTGAATGCCTCAATGTAGGGCTAAGATGCTGCCACAAGCCCCTCTGCCCAATCCAGACTCTTCTTCCTTGTGGTGTGCTTCCTCCTCCATCCTCCTACACATCATCCCTGAGTAGGACTAGAAACACAGAGTCTCTTAGAGGGGAAAGGTTGGGATGGACCGGCAACTTCAATACAGAGCTTCATAGAAATAAAATTGTCTGATCTGTACTGTGGACTCAAAACTGTGGGTTTGGGCCAGGAAATGGTGTCCTGATGCCTCCAAGTGGATCTTACACACTGAGAGGCACTAACTCCTGGAGAAAGTGGAAGCCTGGCTGAAAACACAGCTTTGAAAGTGTCCACGTGATGTAGCTTCTTGCCATTAGGTTTTTAGTACAGCCATCTTAAAAATATAGGTAGTACAGTCTGCTTGTTTACAATTGTTTGACATTCATTTTATCACACAAGTATTAAAAAGTAATCTGTTTCCACCCCCTAGTTAGAGTGCTATAGGTAATTAAGTTTTTGTATTTAAGTTTCAGACAACTTAACCCAAGCAAAGTATAATTAGCTGGTGGATGTTTTTAAATAAAGTTTGTAGCACTTATATTTCTGAAGTTACTGATTGTCTCATCCATCCTGCTAAAGAACAGCCCTAAAACACCATTTGGAATATGATATTTCAGTTTATTTTCCCAAAATTCCACACTAATAAATTGTGTGTTATTCATATTCTAGCTTCAAATAATTTGAGAGGGACCTGCTTCTTAAAGGAGAGGCTATGCTTGCTTCGAGGGTCCAGTTCTACAGTGGGATTTTGTATTAGCCCTGCCTCACGCTCAGCTCATCCTAATATCACTTGCTGAGAGCCAAGAAAAGGAGAAAGCAGAACACCAATGTATAAGTCTGATATACAAAAACAGAGAAAACAAAAGAATGTGTGTGGGGAACGAAAGAGATGCCCATGACTGTCTATCTGTACCTCCCACTTTCTGTCCAATAGTTCCATCTGTGTGACAGGACCACAACCACAGCCCTAGGAGTTTGCCTCCCAAAATTACAGAAGCCTTGATTATTTTTTCCTTTGGCTTTGTGGTGGTTTGAATAGGAATGGTCCCCTACAGGCTCATATAATTGGATGCGTGGTCATCAGGGTGTGGCTCCACTTGACAGGGATTAGGTGGTGGCCTTTCTGCATCAGGTGTGGGGTTGTTGGAGGAAGTGTGTCATTGGGGGCAGGATTTGGGGTTTCAAATGCACAAGCCAGGCCAAGTTTTTCTCTCTTTCTGCTCCCTATGGATCCACATGTAGAACTCTCAGCTACCGTGCCTGCCTGTGTGCCATGATAATAATAGACTAAACATCTGAACCTATAAGCCAGCCCTGACTAAGTGCTTTCCTTTATAAGAGTTGCCATATATTGTGTCTCTTCATGGCAAAAACACTGACTGAGATAGGCTTAAAGTAGAAGGACCCTTCACTAGCTTTCAAAACTAATCCTAGATCCATAGCTATAAGCAGTTATTTCCTCCTCTAGCGGGAACTGAGACGAATCATAAGCATAAGTGGGTTGATTCTGTCTATCAGAATCTGCACAAAGGTTACGTTTTCCTGGATGTTTCAGAGTTGCATGTTGTGCTGTAGATGACTTAGGGCAGAGTTCATAGCCAGCTAGCCACCTGAATGCAAAGAAGACAAGTCAATTTTGATTCCTGGACTTAATAATGAGTCTGGCTACAGGCTGAAGAAAAGGGTCTGGCTGCTTTCTGAGAACCAAGAGGTCCATTTTCAGCCTAGGGACCAGAACAGATTGGTTTTTACCTTCCCTTGCTGTAACTCATAAAATATGATGCCAAAGCTGCCCTTCTATCGTCTCCCACCCAACAGCAGATCTGTTTTCCAAGCAGCCTACCTAAATAAATCTAGGCTCTTAGAGGAAGTGTTCAGTCCTGAGAGGATGCTTTTGCATACAAGTATCTCAGGCTATCTCATAGTCTGTCTCCGTCACCAATACAGAAAGCTGCCCTGTAAAAATGTGGCAGTGAGTGTTGGAGATAAGCTGCTTAAGGACTTCATCTTGACTCAGCCCTTGTTCACCTTAGACCCTTCCCCCATCTTAGCTTCACTGATTCTTTTACAGGAATTTAACGTTATCACTCTTCATGTGTGTCTTTGGGGGGGGGGGATGGGATAAGTAAATGTGAAATTACTTGACAATCAAGTCTAATTGGTTATAAGCTTATTATTGTATTTCAGCTCACATTTTATAATTACGTTAATAGATGGGTAGATGATTGGTGAGCATATACTGTAAATCAGGCACTGTCTTAAGCGCCCCATACGCATTACCTAACTTAAGCCTCATATGACTTGAGGTAGATACAGTTGAACAATGAGAGACACAGAAAGGTAAAGTGACTTACTCAAGAGCAAACAGTAGGACACTCAGATTTTGTACGTAGGTCTGAGCCTAAAGACCACATCTTTATCAATACAAAGACACCCACCACTGAGCAATAGCCAAGCTGGGAGTATGTCATATCCCTGCCACTGTTCTTATACCAGCATCTTAGTACACACATTTTCAACTGGCAATTTTACAAGGTCAGTACTCAATGCTGATACAGATGATGACTACTTGTTTCACGCTGTTTGGAGTGCTCATTGTCCAAACTGGAAAGCAATTGGGCAATCATGTCAGCAATGCCAAGTAAAGGATTTTCTGTACCATCATCAAAGTTAAGACTATCTAAATAATGCAATGTGGAGAAAGGAAGTTTTACTATAGTTAACTCCTCTGATAGAATAGAATGTGACCCATAAATGTCATGTGTTCCCAAGCTATTTAATAACAATGAATATTTATTATTCTAAATCGAAGCCAGGAATGAAGTAATATAAAGAATACAATATTAAGCCAGGAGCAGTGTCTGTGTATAATATCAGCACTTATGGGGAGAGGCAAGAGGATCAGGAGCTAAAGACACACCTGGACTACCACAAGACCAGCCTGGGCTATCAAGCAAGAGTCTGTTGCAACTTCCATCAAAAAGAAATACCAACTTTCTGAGTTTATTTCTTTATTATATATAGTGGTTCTCAACCTTACTAATGCTGCTGTATTTTAATACAGTTCTCATGTTGTGGTGACCCCCAACCATAAAATTATTTTTGTTTTTATACTTTGTGTATAATATATATATGTATATATATATATACAACATACTTCAAAAGTGCAATGTTGCTAGTGTTATGAATTGTAATGTAAATATATGTTTTAGGTGACTCCTGTGAAAAAGTCATTTGACCCCCAAAGGGGTTGCAACACACAGATTGAGAACCACTGATATATATATATATGTGTGTGTGTGTATATATATACATATATATACATCTTACATAATTAGTATTTATAAGAAATAGGTACCACTTACTCATACCCAAAACTTTCTAATTTGCATATTATAGTATAATAATTTCTTTTTAAAAACTATGACTTTAAATTTTTTTCTCAAAAAAATTGACTGAGTCTGATGAATTTACTTTTTGGAAGTGGGCTTTCTCACAAAGTTTTCATTTTGCAAAGCATGCAAATTGCCTGTAGCATTTTCTCCACATTCAAAAGTTAGCAACAAAAACCCAAATGAAAACAGATCCTCTGGCGTGACGGCTTGGCTTGTGAGAAAAGGCCAAGGATCCTATCAGATTCCTCTAGAAACCGTGGGATTTTCACCTGAGCCTTGAGTGAGGCCTCTACAGAAGAGGGTGATGGTTGGCTGGCTGGACAGGATGGGGGTGGACGGGAGCAGGATGGGGGTGGACGGGAGCAGGATGGGGGTGGACGGGAGCAGGATGGGGTGGACGGGAGCAGGATGGGGTGGACGGGAGCAGGATGGGGGTGGACGGGGGCAGGATGGGGGTGGACGGGAGCAGGATGGGGGTGGACAGGAGCAGGATGGGGTGGACAGGAGCAGGATGGGGGTGGACAGGAGCAGGATGGGGTGGACAGTGGAAACAGGCTTTGCAGACGAGGCATTGGATTCTGTACTTTCCCTGATCATCTTGGAATTCCCTCCTGAGCTCCTGGTGGTTTGAGAAATGTTTCTCAAGAAAGAGAGAAAAAGAAAATGATATATTTGACCCAGCGTCTTCAGCAGTCCACATAATTCATGACTACATTTCTTGAGTCTCATCATGACCAAGAACCAGAGAAATCTGTACTGAAAGCACACTTGTGTTGAAATCATGATTCAGATCCAAACACAGTTCTGATACATCTCAGTATCAGAGTTAGGGGATTTTTGTGTGTGTAATGCTTCTCAGAACTTAGCTCTTAATCTTGAACTTTGTAAAAATTCTTGCATGCTTAAAATAGTCATCTCTACTCTTTGTTGGGCAATACTTGAATGCAAATGCAACATAGAAGATTATTGGCAATGAAGGTTAAGCTGTTCCACTTTAGGGCTGTAAAATCTGCGCGTCTGGCCCAGGGATGAGGACAGATGGATTAAGCAACTGGACAAGTTCAGCCTTCAGTGAATATGGTTCCAAAAAATAACTTTATAGTCCCCTTTGACTGATGAAAATAAGTAAAACTCTATTGAAGATCGCATTCGATGTGTGCAAGTTATGGAAGGGATCCAAGATGGCAGCAGCCCACATGGATGCATTTTGAACATGGAGATGTACAAGTTACTTTTGCATTGCTCTGACTAAAACATCAGATGAAAACAATTTTAAAGGAGGAAATTTATTTTGGCTCCCAGTTTCAGAGACATTTCAGTGCATCATGGCAGGGAAGGCTTGGCCATGGGACAGTGTGGTGACAGATGCCCCTGGTATCACAGCAGGCCTGAGGACAGAGGGGCCTCCAGAAAAAGTATTTCAGAATTTTCAGGCTTTGAGAAAATATGTTTCAGAGAAATGATGCTCATTTTGATTATCCAAGTTCACTTCACCTCAAAATTCTAGAAGTAGGGTGGGTGTGCATTATTCTGGTGGAGGAGTGCCTGTAAGAACATCAGTTCCTGCATTCTGAATCTTAGCCAGCTTTGTATAATTTGTCAGTTAATCAGTCCATCCATATCGCAATAGCACCACACTGCTTTGAGTTGGGAGGAAATGCTCCTTTCCATTCATCTGGTTTAGAATCAGTCACGATCCTGGTCACAGGGTCAGAGCATATGGCTGAGGTGTCACTAGTTAAAGCCTTGTCTTCCAATTCATGGTGATAGGTTCAGAGCCCTCTGTTTTCCCAGAGAACAGAATGAATCCCAAGGCATAACAGCCTTGAGCTGAGATGCATGAATCTGTCAACATGGGATTGTAAGAAGCCAATCGTGCCTCCTGGGAGCAGGACCCAGGACCTAGTTTGCTGTGTTTCCTCCATCCCCTGATTTATATTTTCTCATAAGACTTTACATTAAAAGTCCAGTTTTCACCTTTTGTATTTATGAGCAAGTGTCTTCTATATTCTTATTTCTCTTATGTATCCCACAATGAACAACAAATAAATAAACAAACAAATAAAGCACATACACAAAAAACCCTCATTTTTCAAGAACTGTTCTTTTTCTCTCATCAAGTAAGAATATTGCATGCTAGTTTACAGAATTTTATTTATTTATTCACAACTTAGAAAAAGAGAATCATTATACTGTTATTCTACAAAGATAGCATTAACATTCAGATTGGAAAATTTTTCTAGATCTCAAATGAGATTATAAAGTAATTTGTTTATATTGTTGCTCCCACCTTTCAGTTCATTTCATGCTATGTCTACACTATCACACTGCTCCTTTTTTCAAATCACACAATTCTTCATTATATGTCTTACATCCCTATGTTAACAGTGCTGAATAGCTGGATATTATTTCTTTCCTTTTTTAATTTTCTATGGTCATTAAAAATAGTCTTATTTGTATCTTCATAATCATTTTGTTGGAATAAATTCCTAGATGCTGTAGTTTCCTAGATCCATGGAACAATCAAATTTTAAGACATTTCTTATAAATTTCTGTCTAGAAAATTCTACCAATTTACATTTCAACTCAAACAGCATGAAGAAGTTTGTCATATGCTCATCTATTCTGGGCATTAACATTTGACCAAAGTTCCTTTTACACATGTACTTTTTTTGAGGGAGCGGGTTTCAAGACATGGTTTCTCTGTGTAGCCCTGACTGTCCTGGAACTCACTCTGTAGATCAGGCTGGCCTCAAACTCACAGAGATCCTCCTGCCTCTGCCTCCTGAGTGCTGGGATTAAAGGTGTGCACCACCCCACCCGGCCTACACATGTACTTTTAATATTGGGTATAAGACTTAGATTCATCCCCTCTTCTGGACTATAAACTCTAGGGACAGGCTCAGATATCAGCTGGTACCTCCCACAATGCCAAGAACACAGTGGGCACTCAACAGGTAATTATAGGGATGGATACTGGGGAAAATAGACAAAATCAGCTGTCAAATTCTGTTGAGTTGAGGACAAACTCGGAACCCTTCAGGCTACTGAATCCTTAAAACTAAGAGTCAACTCCTCAACTATAAATCCTGTCTGCTGCTATGTGGTGATAGGTCAGTATCAGCTTTTTAGGGACAATTGGAGCTAATTAAGAAACTATCTCTTTCTCCTCTTTCCACGATATTTAAGTAAATCCAAATTCCAATGAGAGCTATTGGATTTTATTTTGACTCCAAACAATGACTCCTGAGAGTTGTGTGTTGCAGCCTGTCGTGTTTTCTCTGGCTCATGCACAAAGTCCGGCAGAGATACTTAACACCCAGAGAGTCAGTCACTCACACTTGGGATGCCCCTGCCGACAATGGCTCACTTTGAATTTTTCACCTTTGCAGCAACGCAGAAAGATACCCACACAACCATTTCTGGCTTTTTGTTTCAGTTTAGCGTTCAATATATCAATGATGCTCAGAACTGTATCATAAGCCAGGGTAATTTATACAAGAAGGCTTTGAGACCACACCGGTAGACTTCGTAGGAACCCTATGAGTGCCTCCAACTGGTGTTCCATAGATTTTAGACGTATTCCGTCTATTTTTGACTTTTGATATTTTCCTTCTGTGGTGGCTTTCAAGGAGGTAACTTCAGCACAAAGTAATGATATAGGATCTGTCCAAGATAGAAACATCTAAATGAGGAATGCATATCTGAAGGGGAGGGCCAGGGGAGATATTCAAGGTGAAGCATAATGAGTAGTATGCTTATTTGGGGGTGCCCTGACTGTTGAATTGATTTGAAAGAAGGGGACATAGTGCTAAGGAAGAAAGTTGCATTTTGGCATATCTGACACTATTCATACACAGTAATGTAGATTACCATGGCAGAACCTCACCAATGCATCCTCCTAGCCACTCTGCTGTGTATCCCACACTCCTACCCAGTTTGCTATAACCCTGCACTAAAGAGTTATGGGGACTGGCCTCCAAGGAGTCTTGAGTGTGAAGAACCAGGTTGGAATGTGAATACCAGTTTAGTAGAAGTTTGACTAGCAAGCCAGAGTGGTCACACTAGTGAGTCACATTATTTCTTAGGAAGAGAACCAGACCTCGATGGTGAGTCGGAATGGAAGGGTAAACAAGATGAAATGCACTGACACCCCTCCTTTCGGCACAGGTCCTTTGACCCTGTCAGTGGAATGTTAATGACTAATATCTATCCCTACATACCAAGGGAGGCACCTTTGCAAAAACAAAACACTGGCAGCTCCTGGCCCCATTTGACATACTTGCTGGCCTTTTTCATTTGCACTGGCTCTTTTTTTTTTTTTTTTAATCTGCCTCCCTTAATGAAGAGTTGGAGATATTTACATCCCTAGCAACAGAGAGAAGAGTAGAGGTCTCTCTGAGGAAGAAAATATGTATCCTCCTCCCCTTTCCATATGGCTTCTATGAATAAGGGCAATTGTATTCCACAAAGTTAATTAGAAAAAAATGAAAATGTTTATTAAACATTAAAACATGGCCGGCACTGAGCATAAGTTTTGGTTTTTTACTTATTTATTCCTTTCAATCTCCCCTTGAACCTGTCAAGTATGTGTTCCTGGTCTCCAGTCCTGCAGATAATGAATCTGAGATGGAGAGCTAGGAAGATGTCTTTATAGCAGCTGAAAGTGGTAGAGACAGGACTGGAAGCCAGACAGGCTGATGCCTGCTCCTCTCTATTCTGCTTTCTCCCTTCTGGGATGATCTTATCAGAGCTGGGAGAGGGGCAGCCCAGAGCCATCTTAATTGTTCTTGTAGGGTTTGTTTCCATCTCTTTATCAGATGCACATTACCTTGACCTTCTGCTGTCTAATCATATCTGACTCAAAAGGACTTGTGCCACCATCTGAATGAATGACTACACAGAGGTAGTAGGAATTGGTGGCACCAAAGACTGGAACACAGGAGTTCTGAGAAACAAGAACATCTTAATAGTCTATACTAGAAAAAAAGCCAATGTGCGAACACTTGGTAGTAGTAGGATTTACAGGTGAATTGCAGGTCTGGGCAATTCTAGGAGCAGCAGTCCCTTGCCTTCTTCATGTGCAGTGTTTAGTGAGTATGCCCTTGTAGGCAGACACTGAGTAAGTAACTGCTGTTTTCAGTATTTAAATTTGCTATGTTTACTCCTGAATAATTTGGATCAAATAAACCAAAGTCCTTATTTATGTAATGGCACTGTCAACGCCAGTGTGGGGCTCATCATAGACAAGTGTGGATTGCGACACGTGTCCACTTTCTCTCTTGAGTTTCAGCCTTCCTCTTGGTTACCTTCCTTCTTGCATCTCTATGCCTTATTCTTTTTCTCTTGTGTTTATCAATTATCTTACAGAATCTTATGTCAATCTTATGTCAGCCAAACAGACATGAATTTAAAATGTAAAATATATGTGAGAACTTCCTGTCTCTTAGCTTTGCCAATGGAAGAATAGAACTAGGTGTGTCTGAGTTCAGCCCCAGTTACGACAATTCTAGGCACCAACTGATCTAGGATCAGGAAAGTTGTAATTGCGGAGATCTATTGATAGCTGCTGAAAACCTAACCAAGGCCAGTGTCTTAGTTAAGGTTTCTATTGCTCTGAAGAAACACCATGACCAAAAACAAGTTGGGAGAAGACTCATTCTATCATTTCTGTTCACTGAAGGAAGTTAGGATGGGAACTAAAAAAGGCCAGGAACCTGAAAGCAGGAGCTGATGGAGGAATCATGGAGGAGTACTTATAACTGGCTTTATTGTCATGACTTGCTCAGCCTGCTTTCTTATAAAACCCAGGAGCACCAGCCTAGAGGTGGCCCCACCCATAATGGGCTGGGCCCTCCCTCATCAATCACTAATTAATAAAAATGCCCTACAACAATGGCTCTCAATCTATAGATCATGATCCCTTTATGAGTTGACCGACCCTTTCACAGGAGTTACATATTAGTTATCCAAATATCAGATATTTATATTATGATTCATAACAGCAAAATTACAGTTATGAAATAGCAGTGAAAATAATTTTATGGTTCTAGGTCACCACACAAAGAACTAACTGTATTAAATGATCACAGCATTAGGAAGGTTAAGACACACTGCCCTACAGGTCTGCCTATAGCCTAATCTTACAGACAGCAGATCTGGGAAATTTCTCAATTTAGGCAGAAGCATTTTCTCAATTTAGGCCACTTCTTCTCTGATGACTCTAGCTTGTGTGAAGTTGACATAAAACTAGGCAGCACATGCAGCCAGAGTCAGTACAACTTAAAGTGCATCTGCCGAAGCTCATGACTGAGCCCTGGTTTGTCTTAGTGATTGAAAACAAAAAGGTATTCTTTATTATGACAGGCTTTTTAAAATCAGTGGTTGCCTCTCAGAGTTGTAATCTTAAAAAAATAGAGATTTTTTTTTTAAAAATGCAGAAGAGTAAAATATGTTTGAATCCCTCTTGGGCATCTGTATTGCGCAGAAATTGAGGTACTGGGTAGCAGCTACCCTTACACACACAGGGTTCCAACCTCAGAGCCTGAGGTAACTGCTAATGTCAGCTGTGACCTACCAAGCCATATGAGCTGTGAGGTTTCTGATATTGGCTATGCAGGAGACCAAGTGGCATGAAAACAGAGTGGCAGATAGAGGCAGGATGATTGTGCTGAGTCTTCACACCTGAGAAGGCCCCTTGCTGACTAAGGAGCCTAGCAGGGTTGGTCAGTTTGAAGAAAGGCAGGATGGTTGATTGGCCCATAGCTATTGTGTAACACTTCCTGAGCAGGCCTTGAGCTTGTTGGGCCAGTCCACCAGCAGGAGATACTGGCTGGAAACAAAAGCTTTGTTTTAAGCTGCCAGGCTCTTGTCACAAGCCAGGAGGGTGAGGAAGAAGACAGCCATCTTGGAAATTTGCTACCTTTATTACTCAGCCATGGCCACCAAGGCATAGCCCAACATGGCTCCCACCCCACCAGCAGCCAGCCTATGATGTGCTGAGCATAACATTGTGCCTCTGTTTCCTGGGAAATGCTGTGACTTGACAAGAAGAATACTGGATTTATAGAAACAGTCAAACATGAGTCTGAATTCCAGCTCTGAGACTTAGTTTTACGTGGATTTTGGGGATCCAACTTATGTCTTCATATATGTGATGTAAGCACTTTGCCAACTGGGCCATTTCCCCAGCTCCCTCTGCATTATGGGATTCCCAGATCTGCTGTCCATAAGACTCGTGGCCTTTGTCAATCTAAAAACCAGTCAGGATCTAGGTTCCCTGTTACTCCCAGGCTCATGAGCTTTCTCTGCCACCAGAAGTTCCCAGTCTACCAAGCAGACCCTTGATGGACGTGACCATTGGCCACCTCTCCCACCCATCCCCCAAGATGCACACCTGGCTGCAGATTCAAGTTCCCTGATAACATTCTCACATTAGGCCTGGACAGCCTTAGAAGAAAGTCACTAAGAAGGAAGAAGATGGCTGGAGAATGGACTTTCCTGGACAGGCAGGCAGGAAGGGTCTTAATGCCCGGATGTCTCTTTCCTCTCCATTCTAATGCTACTCTCCCTACACCCATGCCACTCACTGTCCCTTCGTATATCATGTCTAACCCTTCTGCTACTTCATCACCCTGTACCCTCCACAGAAGGAAGTTCTGCACCCCCATTTCCTTTTCTTTTTCTGTGTGTGTGCACATACACATGTGCATGCATGTACACACACATACATGCACATGTGTGTAAGCTCTGGAGCTGTCCCCCTTGTTGTTTTGAGACAGTGTCTCTCAATGAAACCTGGGACTCACACACTTGATTAGACTAGCTAGCCCTTGAGGCCCAGGTCTCCTTCTGTCTCTATTTTTCCAATTCTGGGATTATAAGTATGCCACAACATTGGGCTTTTCATGTGAGTTCTGGGAAGTCAAACTTAAATCCTTGTGTCTGTGTAGCAAGCACATCACCAACCAAGCCATCTCCCTAGCTTTTGTCATCTTCCAATTTCTCTCTCTCTCTCTCTCTCTCTCTCTCTCTCTCTCTCTCTCTCTTCTGAAATGCCTGTCACAAAGAGGAGCAGTAATTTCCATTGGGAAAGCCCTGATCCTTGCCTACCTAGTCTCTCTGCTCTGGTTGCAAGATGGTGTATGGGTGGAGGCTGAGAAGAAATGGCTACCTGTGTTTTCAACCTTTGTCCTCCACTGAGCTCTAAGGTTGCTTTCTTTCCACTACACACAGCTATCATTTCTCAGTAATATAAACTTTTCCTTCATCCACAGGCCAGCTTGAACTCCAAAAGGTATGTTGTTTCCATGAGCAGAGTTCTGGCAAGTTTCTGGGTGAGGGAGCCTCCATTGTGGGCTGAGGAGTTAAGGATTTTGCTGATCTGTGCCAGACCCGCAGAGATCATGTGAACCTGCCCAGGATGCCCCTAAGTTCTGTCCCTCTGAGGGATGCAGTTGGGAGGTCTCCAGCTCCCCTGCTGTGTCTCTTGTTGCTACAAATGTAATCCCAGTACTCTTCTGTTGGGTGAAAATGGGGGTTCATTGGAAAACTGCAAAGCAATCACTAAACCCAAAGACAGAAAATGTACATGTGTGCCTCATGGGCACAAGAATCAAGAGCTAAGACAATTTTGTATGTGTGTCTCTTTAAATACCTGCCTCCTTGTGGCTTCTGTCTGGGTCTGTTCCATTCTGCTTTTCTTTTCTTCCTGTGTTTAACTTATAGGTGTCCCCCAAATGCCTAACCCAAACATACAGTCAACCAGTGCTCAGCTTTCTTCTCCATAGACGATGGGTGACATCAGTCTCTTATTTCAAAAACTCCTAATCAGTTCTATTGCTCTGGTCCAGCCATGGGTGGATCCTTTTAAGGCTAGGCCCTCTAATATGAGGAAGGGCTTCCAAACTAGGATGCACAGAAGAAGGGGAGCTGGGTGCCTCGAGGAAAAGTTCAAGTTCCCTAGAACTAGAATAGGATGTTTATCGTTATCCTTAGCTGCCATCCCTTCTCAGACACATAGTCCTTTACATTTCAATGTTCATGAAATTGCTGTCAGCCAGGAGCAGTTAGTATACAGTTTGCATGGCCTGCACCTATACAAGCAGTGACCATAACAGCGTCAACACTGTTATCAACATCTCAGAAGAAAGTCCTGAAGACCCAGTAAAGCCCTCTTGTGGCACATGACAATCGACCATTGCTCACAGAGAGGGATTATTGACATCTTCAGCAGAATTCTTCCAGGAAGAGTTAGTTACAGGTCCACTCTTGGTGCCAATAGAGTCAGATTCTGTGAGTAAAAGTGTTTTAAGACTCTCTTGCCTTTAATCTCAGACCTAGAGAGGAAGAAGAAGCCAGATCTCTGTGACTGTGAGGCCAGCCTTATATACATAGTGAGTACCAGACCAACTACGGGTACATAGTGAGACATTGTCTCAAAGCAAAACAAAACAAAAGACCCTCTTATTCAGTCCGTTATGCATTCCTGCATGTGTAAGTACACTTCTTATGATGTCATAATCTATCTGACTAGGATGGAAAGAATGACTTTGAATCTTCAATGAAAATCAACTATAATTGACAACCTGAAAAAAAAGAAAGCTAGCTTCCTGCCTCTGACAGGCCAGCATCCTGGTCCAAGAGCTGCAATCATTCCCTCTCCCAG
>CAJQZJ010000363.1:256493-268617 GCA_907164525.1 Lophiomys imhausi | reverse complement strand
CATTCCCTCTCCCAGCCTTCCCCTTAAGCCACCCTCACCCCTTCCCTTTGAAAACGTGTCTGCTCACTTATTACTCCATTTCTCACCCAGAAGAAATGAGTGTTAGCTCACTCAGGATGAGCTTCTCTAGTTCCATCCATTTGGCTGCAAATTGCATAATTTCATTGTTTCTGATAGCTGAGTAATATTCCATTGTGTAGATGTACCACAGTTTTTTAATCCATTCTTCGGTTGAGGGACATCTGGGTTGTTTCCAGTTTCTGGCTATTACAAATAAGGCTGCTATGAACATAGATGAGGAAACTTCCTTATGATTCGGTGAGGAGTCATTTGGGTGTATACCCAAGGAAAAAAAAAGGAAGAACCACAGACTAGTGGTTCATCTCACCATGAACAGTAGCCTCTGATCTAATGAAACATCCCAGCAGCATGGTGAAGTAAAACTCCCCAAACTGGCACCCACTGAGAACCCAACCACAGTCCCACATTTTCCAATGTTCATAGATCAGCAGCAGTAGGTCCAGCAGAGCGGATTCCAGTTTGTATTTATCCTTCAAGGTTAAAGAGAAGGATGTTTGCCATGTTGGACTTCTCAAGGTCAGCAGCATTTGGATTCTACAGTGATGAGGACTTGTGTTTCAATACTGGCTCTCCCTGCATCACCCTGGCCTGGAGTATGGTTGCCACTGGCTTTTTGGCTAGCTTCCTGCCTCCAACAGGCCAGCATCCTGGTCCAAGAGCTGCAATCATTCCCTCTCCCAGCCTTCCCCTTAAGCCACCCTCACCCCTTCCCTGAAAACGTGTCTGTTCACTTTAATTATTACTCCGTTTCTCGCCCAGAAGAAATGATATTCAATCAATAAAGTAATCCTATCTACAAGCACTTTTCAGAGAGAAGAATCTACTTAGATCCAGGGAAGTTAATAGCACTGTTCAATTATTGTTTTATTTCCTTCCCCATATGAAAATGGCACATTTCCACTGAGTGCTGAAGTCTCTCTAACAGTCGGTATGCTGCAAATGTGCTAGATTCAAAATGGGTCCAAAATCTCATCCTTTCATCGTGTGCACATGAGGATTTCTGGTTAAGGGGAAAATTTTCTTTGTTGTTTTGCCTTTCTATTTTTTCCTCCTGGTATTAACTATACTCAAAATGGAAATGTTCATGTTTCATTAGTATTGATCTCATGTCTGAGAGTGCATTGTAAAAATAAAGAGAACCACTATGACTTTACTTCATATGTTAATCATACCAGTTGATATGTAGGCAGCACCTCTAAAATCCGAGATGAGATAGATGACTGTCCATCACAGTCACCACGTATAAGCGTTCAATTTGCATCCCTATTTGCATCTTCATGAGGTATCCTTCACGTGATCTTTGATTTGATTTGTTAGGCCTTCTACAAGAGGCAGTTGACCACTCTGGCAAGTATGGGAATAATGGAACAGCCCACACAGATTGTGGGCAGTCTGTACGAGGACATGGGACAATTTGTGAACTGCAGAAACAGCAATTCTAGGTTAATTCATTTTTAAAACACTAGGCTATGGAAGTTTATTTCTGCTTGCCCCCCAGACCTGAAGAAAACAAAACTGTGTAGTGTTACCCAGCGGGTAACTACTCTTCTCTGGGCCACATGTGATTTAAATTTGACTTAATTATTTCTGGAAGAACTGGGTCACTGGGAGAGATGTGCTCCTTGGGAGAAATGTCTTGTCTCTTTTTCCACAGCGAGTAAGAAGTTTCTGTGTAAGCAATCCTTCCTCCAAGTGGCTTAATCCTAGTATGTCCTCCACAGTGGTACTGGGAATCTAACCAGGTCTGTCTGTCTTCAGTGCCCAAGCTCTTGTCTCCATGCTACAAATTTTCTTTGTCCCACAGAAACACTAATTATTCCAATACTTTACCTGAAGATTAATCTTAAAAAGAAGGGCATGGAGAAAGGCTTAAGGGTTTATGATTAGAATGATAATTGGTAGTTGTCACAAGGGAGATTCTTGCTGCACACATGATGGTAAGAATGTGTTCAGTTTAGTTGGATTTGTGGTAGACTCTGGTGAAGTTCAGGTAGCTATCACCATCAGGTGGTAAATGGATCTGGAATAACTGTAGTGTGAGGAGAGGACAGGAAATCAGCCTGCTTCCAGAAGGTTCGCAATGACACACATAGGGAAATAGGTTGGGAAACTAATGTGGAGCTGGAATATAAAGATCCTCAGAGCCAGTATATAGATGCTGACAGCCCTTGACATTCGGAAACAGTGAGTGAATCAGGATGTAAGCCAAGGCGGTTTGGAGAAACAAGACAAGCAACTCTGAAGATGTTGGTTTTGGAAAAATGCAGATGGCTCCTTTTCAGATGTTTTGACTTTGAACAGTTTCTGAGATCCCTCGGTGATGATTTCCTGGGGTCATTGGAAAACGGACTTGGACCGGATTAGGAGGTTAGACTAAGGATGCGGGTATGGGAACCAGTAATTCCAGTAAATGCTACTGTGAAGGCTGCCTGTACACACAAAAGAACAGAGTAAGAGAGAGGCTTGAGTTAAGGAAACCTCACCTAAAAAAGGGTTGAGGAGAAGTGGACCTGACATGGGAGCAAGAGACTGATTTGTATTTGGGGACAGTAATAACCCCTTTGCTGAAAGCAAGGATGTAGCTTGATAGTCTCCAGTTTTATCTTCTCAGAGGTGATGGCTGTAAGTTTGACCTTCAGTCTCCCACTTCCTGTCAAGGGAAACTGCTATATGTACATGCCAGTAGGGCTCCCTGGCCATCTTGAAGGATTGCTGCATACTGCCTCTGTCCTTCCACTGAAGATCGCTGCTCCAGCTAAAGTTGGTGACTCACCATGTCCTCTCACATTAGGGTTTGTTATCTGTTCCTCTTTATCCCTTTAGGAAGTGAGGTGGTATCTTCGTTCCCCTGAGCTCCCGTGAGCAATGACCATGGACAGTGTGGCTTAGGGCATCAGAAATGGAAACAGTTGTGTAAGGGTCCAAGAATCACTGAATGAAGATCCCAGACTCAAATTGTATGCAAAAGCAAAGAGCATTTATTCTGCAGAAACAACCAACATGCTGAGGTTGACCATTGATACAAAATGGTGACAACCCTGAGTGACACTCGCAGGCTCCTTTTAAGGCATTTAAGGAAATTCTAGTTGTGGCTACATGACCCTCATTGGGATTGGTTGATTTGTCCATGGCAAGAGATATCTGTATAATTTTGATCGGTCCCAATCTTGAAGGAGGAAGGATTACCTTATAGGGACTTTTTTTTTTTGACAACTTTAGCCTCTGACCAGACTCAAGATGGAGGGTTTATCTAAAATGGAGTAAGTCAGGTCCTCTCAGTTGCAGTCTAGGAGACCAGAAGTCTTAGATCCAGGTGTTAATAAGGCTAAGTCCTTTTGGAGATCTTAAGGGAGGGACTCTCCTAATCCTCTCTTGGCCGCAATAGTCCTTGATAGGTTTTTGACATGTAGGTAACTCATTTCAATCCTTCCCTCTATATTTTTGTGCCTACCTTCTTTCCTCCACTTTGGTCTCTCATTATAACATGGTTATTAGATCTAGAATGATCTCACCTTTGTACATATGTACATCTTCATAGACCACACTT
The DNA here is from genome assembly GCA_907164525.1 of Lophiomys imhausi. Lineage (NCBI taxonomy): Eukaryota > Metazoa > Chordata > Mammalia > Rodentia > Muridae > Lophiomys > Lophiomys imhausi. Next base: position 264,989 of record CAJQZJ010000363.1, on the reverse strand, counting down.
CCAATAGGATCACATTCTGAGGTTCTTCAGTGAACATGAATTTCTGGAGGTGAATGCTATTCAGACTTCATGTCTGCTGTGCTTGACTCTAAGAGTTTCTGCCTTTTGACCTCATGACTCCTTTATAGCGCTACCTCCTCCAAGTTCTTGTAGTTAAACCTATGCAAGTGATCCCTCCTTGAATTATCCTAATCCTATTTACCTCCCATCTTGAATTAGGATTCACACTGGTAAACATGCTTTTTAATCATGTCTTAACTCCCATGGAAACCTGAATTAAAACTAATTCATCTCCCTTTTGGGTCCCAGTATCCAGGATAATTAGCCTTAAATCTAGTGCTCTGTTGCATAGGTCTCTGCAGCCCAAATTTCTAAAAAAATCTTTTATTTTGAATGACTGTTTTGTTTTCATCTTAACATTTCTTTACTAATTAGTTTAGATGATATGAAATTGGATAACTTAGTAAGGAAAGTGCTGATTCTCCGGGTCCCCCTTTCTCTTGCCAAATCAGATTTGTGTGCCTATTTTTCACATTCAGGGAGGATCGCACAGTGGCTGATCTAAAACAGGATGTCTGTGTTCACACCACTTGGTTATGGCTGAAAGGAATGTTTAAGTAGTTTTTCCTGTGAGTGCAGTTCTGTATCTATACACAATTGAGATACCTCAAGTTTAAGATAAACATTTAATAGTATAGCTAATACAACCTATGGCAACAGGCCCAGTAATGGCCCCTCTTATCCTTCTGGGTTATCTCTGGGTTTCATGTTTAGTTTGAATATGTCATCATGTGGAACCCTTGGAAAATGAAAAGGAACCTAGCAGCCAAGCCATTGTTTTCAGCTGTTAATAGTTTGAATGTGGCCCAAAGTTCTGTACTTTCCCACTTCTCATTGTTCCATTTTACTGGCAAGCTTCCAGGTGTTATCAAGATAATCTGACATTTTTTTCATAAACACAGGGAGCTGGCAGAACACAGAGTGGCCATCTTACCCAGCCAATATAGTCTTCTCATTCTTCGATGAGGAAATGACCCAGAGAAGTGAGTCTACTTCTCAGTGTTCTGATTTTACTTCTGTAACAGTGTGATTTGCTATGTGACCTTCACACAGTTAGAGTGGCACAGAAAGCAAGTGCTGTAGAAGTTTAAGGGCCAGGAGGCTACCGTGTGTGTTACTTGGAGAGCAAGAGAAGACAACAGAGGGGGAGGGAGACCTGAGATAAATGCTGGATTGTGGGCAGAGGGTTGCAAGGTTCTAGTCCCTGTGGGACAGGCAGGAGGATTTGGCCTCCAGAGTGTCATTTCTGAGAATCAGTCTGGCCTGGGGTTTGCCTGAGGGTACTAATTCTAAGGCATGCCTGGTTTAATTTGCTAGTTGATGCATCTAGGCTTCCAATCTTTAAATGAGTGAGGGTAGTAATGGTTAGTAAAACCCTTAATTAAGAAAATTATTTTCAGGCTAAGAAAGAAAAGAGTATATTTGTCAGATACTGCTACCAATAATGCCTGACTTCTGCTAAGGAAAATACATTTGAGTGGAATAAAACTGGATTACAAAATCAAGAAAACATGCCTACAGATGGAATTTAATTATTTAAATCTTGTTTCTTGGAATTATTCCAGAGATACATAAAATCCAAGAATTCTAGCATAGAATTGCTTAGGTCAATTACACCAAGGTCCTATGCGTATATATTTAGTTGTCAAAAACTCAATAATCTTGATTTTTTTTCCCTACCCTTGGGATTCTGTTTAAGATATGTTTAGCCCTTCCTTCTGCCAGATCCTGAGGAAGTTGCCGAGATGAACAAGATGAGACTCTTGCCTTCTAAAAGCTCATGGTCCACATGGAATGATGAATGTATCAACAAAGAAGATCTGGAGGAGGAAAGAGAAAGCATTTTGCAGACGGCATCTCTGCCTTAGGCCAGTAGGTGAACAGTAAGGTGTGGAGATGAGACCCTTCCATGAATAGTGAGCTATTTATCAGGCTAGTGGATGTGACTGGATCAAAGTGAGGAATGGCAAAGAAAAGCCTGAAAGAGTAGAATGGGGCCACTTGTGCTTTGTAAGACATTTGATGTAACTGTCATTCAGTGGGTGCCAAGAGGTTATATTGTATATTACATGTGTGTGTGTATGTGTAATGTTTGCACTGGAAAAAGTAGAGAATAGGTGTGTGGGCAGGAAAATCTATTAAGAGGCTCTAAAAGGGGTGAGGATGGGAGATTTTAGGGTGTGGATTAAGATAGCCAGAAGCAGAGATGATGGAAGGTGGAAACATGTTCAGATCTCAGTCCCAGACTGGAGAATTTGTGTTAGAGGATAGTTAGGAACCCAGGCTTTGGAGTCAAGTATGCCTGGGGACAAATTCCAATCCATTCACTTGCTGGCTGCATGGGCTGGCCTAGGTGCGCTTCTGCAAACCTCAGCTCTCTGTAATCTAATACCCTTCCACAGTACAAACCTGTGACTTAGTGTACAGAGTGAGTGAGTTCATAGTGTACACTCAGTGAAGAACAATGCTGTTGCTGGTGCCCTCTACCCAGGTTATCCTGACTTCCAAGTTTTCTTTCCAGTCTGCTTACTGCCAGTGATACTTGATGGTATGTGTGTGGGAACACAATCTCCATCCGGGCAGATCAAATTTCTCATGCCACACTTGCCATCTGTACCGATAGCTGAGTGGATGGTGTCACTACCTTACCACATGCTGGTCCCTCAATAGAATAGGCACAGACCCTCTCCTATGGAGAGGAAAATCAGGTCAGAGCATAGGTCTGAAGAAGCCTGGAGCCTGTCTATATGAGATAGCCTCTCCTCTTGCTACCTTTGCGGATCTGTTTGGAGGTCTCTGTCCCTTTGTAAGGGAATGTTATGTATCCTCTGACAGGAGAGACAACTCAAAACTGTAACAGCTTCAGCACGCTTCTTGCTTGCCAGAGAGTTCAGACTATTTGATTTCAGCATCCTAGCAACCAAATCACCACCAGCAAACCATCATGGCATTTGTATAGCTCCTCTCTGGCAAGCTTTCCCTCTCAGAAATGGAATTTATGGCTTTGTCCCTGATGGACCCTTTCCCCTCCTCCCCTGGAGGAAATCAAATCCACAATTCCAAGTCATGTAAGCTCAAGAATTCCAAGGCCACAACTCCAGTTCAAGTATACTGGGCATATGTCTGCAGCTGCCAGCTGCCCTCTGGCTCACCTTTGTTTAGATAAATAATTGAAAGTGTGCCATTTACTAGGCTGGGGTCCCCAGAGTCACACAATGGAATCTGGCTGAAGCCTTCTTAATTGGAAGCAAGAGATAGCCTGGGACACAGCCTGTTGCTCTCTTGAGATGTTAATTGCTGAAAAGTGGATTGTTTTCTTGGAGTTGTCAGTTGCCCCAAATCACAGAGTGACACTGGTCGGACCCTTACCTTATACAAAAGCAAACCATGTTTCCCAGATCCCCCAGGGAGTTGCCAAGAGTGTAAGATACTGACGTAGAGTACGGATCGGGGTCCGGCTGGGGTTGAGGACAGTGCTACACAAGGCCTAGAGTCCATGACACCACAGCCCTGCCCTCAGCGCTGGGTAGTTTAAGAAATGCTCTTGTCTGGTTCCAGTCCAGAGATTGTGGCTTAATTATTCCATGGTTGAGCCTAGGTATGGTTCTGTCTTAACTGAAACTTTTTTTTATTGAAAAATTTTTATTATGTGAATTTCACATCATGCGCCCTGTTCCCTCTCATCTCCCACCTCCCCTCAGACCCACCCTCCATCCTTGCAATCTGTCCCAGCATAAAAAATAACAGCTCATTGTGGAAACTGTAGTGTCTCAGTGTGTCCCACAATACTCCTTTTTGTTCACCCATTTGCTTGTAAATGTTCATTATAATGACTCCTTGGTCTGATATGAGACCCCTGGCTTCTGCTACTTTGTCAATACTGGAACCTCACTGGAGCTCCTCTTAGATATGCTGTAACTGTCCTGTGTCATGGAGATCCTGTAGTTTTGGGTTGTGCAACTGGCCTCTTCTTGCACTCCAGCAGTTCATCCATGGGATAGATGTTTGGTTGGGCCAACTCAAAGCCCTGGTTCTGGACCTGCAACCCCACTTGCAGGGCCAGTTCTACTATGGAAAGGTGCAGGACCTGCTTTCCTGAGTGCCGCAGCATGTGAGGGGCAGACAGCTCTCCTGCTCTTGTGACCCCTTTGGGCCAGATCTCACCCCAGGACTGAGTCCACAACCCACAAATCCAGGGCCAGGCAGAGTTCTTCTAGTTTCTGTCTTGTTTTCTGTACTGGGAGCCCATCTGGTGCTTGCCTGGCAATGGACTGGTAGTCATCACAGGCTACCCCATGGTGCCAATGTTGTGTTGGTATCCAGCTTGCCTTTTTTCCAGGAATGTTAGGCTAATATTCATTCAGATGTTCATAAGTCAGAACACTGAATGTAGATATAGCCTCTCTCCTCTTTGACACCTACTGATGCACATGTCACATCTGCAATGCCTCTAGGGGCAGGTTTAACTAAAACTTTTTAAAAGAAAGAAAATAAGAAAGGATTTGTTTCTGAACTTTCCCCTACAGGGTTTTAGCATGCAGCCCAGACTGAAAACACTGATCTTCCCCCAATTTTCAAATATCCCCAGACTGGCACAGATAGTGAGAATGAGGAGGTTCTGAGACAATAGAAACCTAACAGAAACCTTACTGGGGGACAGGAATTCAGGGAAGACTACCAAGAGGAGGCAGTAGAACTGAAACTCAACAGGAAAAAAACTGTGTGCCCCTCACTTGAACAGATAAAGGTTTGAGCATACCCCTTCCTGGCCACTAATCTTATCTGAACAGCAGATCAATGCCTCCCTTTAAACATACTTTCTGTGTTAACTACCTCACAGTCCTGACTCATGTTTAAGGAAGGATAAACTGGCTTTTTTTCCCACTTTCTTGTGTCAGTGTAGTAACCATGGATCCCATGCTCCACCTTTAAAACCACAGGTGTGGAAGGAAAGGGAAATGGGTGCAACCCAATCAGCACATCGTACCCAGAAGCCCCATCAGCCAAATGTTCCAACGGAGCACATTGCCACTTCCCCACCAGGTAGTAGGCATGGCTAGTGAAGGCATAGCGGCATCCACATTTATATCATTCTCACTCGGAGCCAGACACAGCTCCACACCAGGCCACTGCCACCCTGGTCTATCTCTCTTCGACACATGAGCTCAGGCAAGATTCAGAAGCCATCTGATGAATTTCTTGTCCCATACAATATAGATAACTGCACCTTACCTTGTCTGTGGTCCTGAGGACTCCGTGAGACGACAGCTTCTTGCCTTGTTACTCAGCCCCATGTGCTGCTGTCAACAGAAGTCCTCCCCTGCCTTTCTGAGTTTCCACTGATGCCAAGCTATGGTATCTGACCATAGGAAAGCTGTTGCCTTTGGAAGAAGGAAAGCAAGACCCAAAGACTGGGTTTCCCTTCTGCTTCCTGACTTTCTTCTGTCAAGAAGGGCCCAAAAAGGAACACAGGGAAAGAAAATAGGTGCTTCCCATTTCGGGTGCTGTTTCCTGCACCACATGACTTCCAGAGTGAGGCTTTTCCACCTGACCAGCCTTGGCAAAGCTGCTTCCTTAAGAAGGAGGGAATGACACTTAGGAACACCACTGACTCTGATAGATGAAAGACCTTGTCGTCTCTGGGCCTACACCCAATGAAGGCTTCTAGACACTCAAGAGATGGAGACTGACTACAGGTCAGTGAACAGAGAAAACGGTGCCAAGCCAAAGGGAAACATGCCTACTTCCTGATGTTTGACTAATGACTGTCTCCATTGCTATGGGGATATCTTCCCTGTGTCAGTGGAAATACATTGTGGAGTTTGCTCATGGTGATCTCTCAGAGCTGAGACACAAAGAGGGAAATTGTCATTTTCATAGCACTGCAAGGCTCTGCAGGATGACATTCTCCTATGAGTCCAGACACTTAGTATGTGTGATCCATCAACACAATTTCAAAGCAGGACCCAATTCTGACCAGCATTCTTAGGGCATCCTTGGGCCTGTGAGTGGGCTAAGTGGTTCTCAGAATGTTAGAATATTCCCTGTGAGTTGTCTGTTTTCTCCAGCAGTCTCTTCTGGGATCCAATCCCTGCCTTGTAGCACTAACTCCTGTGGGAATGGCCCATGGCTTTGTAATACACACAGCCTGATAGCCTTGGCCATGCTTTTCTGAAGGTCTTGGCCCAAAAGCAAAGTCTCTAACACAGTGGTTCTCACCCTTCCTAATGCCTCAACCCTTTAATTCAGTTCCTCATGTTGTGATGACCCCCAACCATAAAATTACCTCATTACTACTTCATAACTGTAATTTGCTACTGTTATGAATGATAATCTGAATATCTGATATACAAGATATCTATATGTAACCCCTTTGTTGAGACATAACAATGTCTCCCTTAAGAGACTTTTGTTATATACACCTGGACTCATGCTGCTGTAGAGCATAAGCATACTCCTCAAGTGATCTTAAGATCTTCCCAGGGTTGAAGTGGGAAGCAGAGTGGACCACTGTTCATCTAACAGAGGACAGTGTTTACCTAGTGTCATAAATCACATTCCAGAAAGTACCCCTCCTTTCTCCCCTCTCCACAAAACATCTCTCCATCGCAGTGTTTGAGACTGTGATGGAGGTACTGCCTTTTGTGCCGAGAACCTCAATAGTTGGCATTCTTCATTTTATTGTAGTGCCTGGAGTTCCATGCATAAATTCTGCCTCTTAGTTGAAAGCCATCCCAATAGCTGATAATATAAAGTTTTGGCTCTTCTAGTGTCTGTCTGTCCCTATTGACTCCTGCTTGGCAGTGTCTTAGAATTTAATAATGCACACTGCTGTTAGAGGGCTTGCTGGCAGTGTTTGGAATGCATGCGTGCACAACACAGAGCCCATCGTGGTCAATTTCCAAGGTTTCACGTGCCTTTTCTTAAATGCCATACTTAGGTTGGGGAAGCAGCACTGTTCTCACCAAGTTTAAGAGTCGCTTGGCCATAGGATACCCCAGAAGACCAGATGGAAAAACATTTCAAATATCTGGGGGAGGCAAGATGGTGAATAATACAAAACTGGCCAACTCTGTGAAGCAAATATGTTGTTTACCAGTGTGTTAGTACTCATTCTCCCATGGAGCCCACGGGAGCATTTCTTTGGCTGGAGACAACCACCATCAAACATAGGATAGACGGTAACAAGGCATTGCCAATGAGCCACACATGGAAGTTGCCAAGGATGAAAGAACTTCCACATTACTTAAACCAAGCTCACGTTTCTGAAACACAATTTCAGACTCTTCCCCTTGTTTGGCTCTGCTTGGTACAGATGGGTTCTTGTTTAGACCTGGGCTCCACGGCTTTCTCAAGGCCACGAGTAAATAATTCACTAATGCTACAAAACACCTGGACACTCAACTGTCCTTAGCAGAATGGATGTTTCCATATTCTTAGGAAGGATCTTGTTTGAACTCTCTGAGTGACTTTGGTCCATGATTTTAAAAATTAGCTTTTGATAAAACACACAGCTCACAGAAGCCACCCTGGAATAAATCCCCAAGTCAGAAGATCTTTTACAGTAATTTCTCCAAATGGGGTCTTTTAAGTGTTCCTAGGATAGCTGGAAAAGCGCAAGACAGGCAAGTAACAGGGATGGACATGAATGACAAGAGTGAAAGAAGTTTGGATTAGGATGTCAGGAGAGCTGTCAGAAGCAAGGCAGACTTAAGCAGGTCTGCTCCAATCTCTCTCCGGCATCTTACCTGCTCCAGATTTCTTCTCCTCTCTCCCTGCCCCCACCCCCACCCCCACCATTTGGAACGTTAGCTCATTCTGCACACTCGGGACCCTTTTCCACTGCCGAAGCTCAGCACTGCTTCTGGAACTGCCTATCTCAGGCAGTGTTGCACATGTATCAGAGGAGTCAGCGGGCCCTAGCTTTTGGAAATTGTTGGATCAAGCACATTTTGGCATCTCAGGTATGCCCTGAATCTTTTGAAAAACAGTGGTTCTCAACTTGTGGGTCACAACCCCTTTGGGAGAGTCAAACAATCCTTTCACAGTAGTCGCCTAAGACCATCAGAAAAGACAGATATTTACATTATGATTCATAACAGTAGCAAAATTACAGTTATGAACTAGCAATGGAAATAGTTGTATGGGGCTAGAGAGATGACTCAGCTGTTAAGAGCACTGGCTGCTCTTCCAAAGGACCAGGGTTCAAATTCCAGCACCCACATGGCAGTTTACAGCTGTCTGTAATTGCCAGGCATAATGGCACAGACCTTTAATTCCAGCACTCAGGAGGCAGAGGCAGGCAGATCTCTTTGAGTTCAAGACTAGCCTGGTCCACAAAGTAAGTCCAGGACAGCCACTGACACATAAAGCCTGTCTTGAAAAGCAAAAGAAGAAGAAGAAGAAGAAGAAGAAGAAGAAGAAGAAGAAGAAGAA
>CAJQZJ010000363.1:237610-256483 GCA_907164525.1 Lophiomys imhausi | reverse complement strand
AAGAAGAAGAAGAAGAAGAAGAAGAAGAAGAAGAAGAAGAAGAAGAAGAAGAAGAAGAAGAAGAAGAAGAAAAGAAAGGAAGAAAAAGAAAGAAAGAAAAAGAAAAGAAAGTTATGTTTGGGCATCACCACAATATGAGGAACTGTATTAAAGGGTCACAGCATTAGGAAAGTTGAGAACCACTGTTTTAAAGCTTATGTTGATGTTTATGATCTCTTTCCTCCTCCCTTCCTCTCTCCCATGTGTATGTCTGTGTGTGTACAGGCACCGTGGTGCATATGTAAATGCATGCATTTGGAGACCTCAGGAATTATCCACTTTTGTTTCCTCATTAATACATTTTGTTATTTGATAATTTCATGTGTGTATATAATACATTTTGATCACTCATCCCCCACACCCTCTTTTATCTTCCTGCCACCCATGCCAGTTCCACTTCTTCCCCAAAAAACCCTTTAATATTCATAATTTTTTTATTCTGTCTCACTGTGTTTAACCAGGGCCATCTGTCTGGCTGTGGGTTTTGAGTTATCCAATGGAGACTGGTGGACTCATTGGTTTGTTCACAGCTGGATACTATGCCCTCCCACCTCCCAGGATCTGCTATCTGCTGTTATTGTACTCACTGTTCAACAGTAAGTGGTGGGGCCCCATGAGCCCCTCCTCAATCCGTAGCTGACTATGGGCCAAGCCTCTCTTAAAAGTTACTAGTAATCATGGTGCTCCATGACATCTCTATGCTTTTCATTTGTTCATGGAGTTGATTCAGTCCGGACTCCTAAGAATAGATGTTATCATGGACAGGGGTACAGAATAAATGTCCTGGGGTGGCTTTGTAGCCTAGATAAAGTAGCCTCATTGCCAAACAGCCCTAAATTCTGGGACCAGCTGCATCACTGTAAGAAATATTGGACAGCTTGCCTGAACAACATCAGCTCCAACTCTTCATCAGAAACAGCAGAGTGGATGGTATTCACTCCAGATAAAGTGGAATGTTCTCATCCCCCCACCCCGGAGGGCAGAAGAAGGCAGAAGCGTCCATTTGCCATTGTTTCCTACAAGGAGTGCTGCGGAGACTGCACCACATGCCAGGCAATTTTGAGTCAGTTCTTTACTTCTGCCAGTCTCCAATTCCTTTTAGTCTTTGTAATACAGAAAAAGGAGGAAGGAAGGAAAAATGAGAGCCCACAGGAGACCAGAAAAGATAAAATTGGGGGGGGGGCAGGAGAAGAGGAGAAGAGCCATGATGCCTCTTTATATAAATAGTATCTAAGGTTCTTTCCAGAAGAAAGAATTCCAGCCAACTTTAATTCAGTAAAGACAGATTGAGCATCTGTTGATTATTCAGACATCGGGATAAGTTGGGATTCAATCTCTGCCCTCTTAGAGTTCATACAGGTAACCCGTAGTGTACATGAGCATATCCCCCTCCCCCAATAAAGCATTCTCTAGAAAGCTGCTGTTCTGGTTTGCCTTCCATTTCTGTGATTAAACACCATGACGGAAAGCTATGTAGGGTCTCTCCCAGTCAGCTATGCACCAAGTCCTTTTTTGCGACTAGAGACAGTTTCACTAAGTTTCCCAGGTTGGCCTTTTGCATCAGCTTCCCAAATGGCCACAAGTACAGGTGTCTGTGCCCACGCCTGGCTTCTTGGACTTCCTTCTCTACTCTAGCGTGTTATGAAGTCCTCGGTGCCTACAAAAATTTGTCAAGCATGTCTTCGTTTTTCAGTCTGCACTGTCTGTTTTTTAACCCTCTCCACCCCTGGACTGAAATAGTTCAGCTGCCTTTTAAACAGTTCAGTCTATATTCATATCATCTCTAGCCATGAACTGTGGCTCTCATGACCTCTTTGTTAAATAAATTCAGGTTTGGAATATACCCCGAGGCTGTCTTAATTAATTACTGGACAAGGGATAAAAGGAACCATCGCCTGGAGGGAAGCTTAGTTTAGCAAATGAGAAACTACTGGGTTCAAGCAAGCTAGTAGTGAAGCTAGTAGTCAGCGTGTTACCCTGCCTACCATATATAACTCCTCTAAGTAGGCCTCTGCCATCAATGCCTCTGCCATGTAACCTGGCATCCATTCTGAGGTGTCCACAACAACATGGACACCATAAGGACAGCATCCCTGTGTTCCTCTGTCTCCTGAAATGGAGCGAATGCTTCTCCCTGTGTGCTGACTGCTGGGATGTTTTGCTTCTGTCTGCGGTTGTCCCTAACCACACATTTGTATTTCTCCCATTGAGTGTCACTGAGGACCAACCCTCAGTCATATTCATCTCTTTGTCTCCTGTGCCACTAACTCATGGCAGAGGCAGCCTCTGGTCCCCAGCAGCCTTCGTCCTTGTCCCAGCTCAGCTAGTGATAGGTGGTATAGACCTCTGTTTTCTCAACTGTAAGGAAGGGCTGTGAGAATGAAATAATCCATGGAAAATATATAGCTTGCCATAGAGTAAGGTCTCAATTAAATGTTGGCTGAATTAAGTCAAATTGGACACTTTGGAGTTTTTAAATACTCAATTTTTAAAAAGAAAATTTGATAAATTTATTTTTTTTGTGTGTATGAGTGTTTGAGTGTTTGGTTGAATGTATGTCTGCGGAGTATGTGTATACAGTATCTGAGGAGGACAGAAGAGGGCATCAGATCCCCTGGAACTGGAGTTTATAGATCTTTGTGAGCAGCCATGTGAGTTCTGGAAATTGAACTCAGGTCCTCTAGAAGAGAACCCAGTGCTGTGAACTGCTGAGCCATCTCTCCAGTACCTGCTCTTCAATTTTTGACTCTGATATTAAGTTGTTGGTTATAAAGTTCATAATTTAAATTAAATAGATAACTGCTCACACGTTTAAGTGATTTGAAAGGAGAAGTCCTGCTTTGGGATAAGATTTTCCCTCCAATGACTTATGCCTGACTTAGTATCAGGTGTACTTTATTTTCCTACTGGGTAGTATTTATATGTGAAACAGGAGATGGCATGTCACAATTACCTAACGTACAAAAGAAGGTCTCTAATCTGTTCCTCTGTGTTTTCATTGTAAGCAACACTTTTAGACTTCCTCATTTAATTTCCAAGTGACCACCAGAAATTTGAATTACCAAATTGTGTCTATACATTGTTCTTGTACTATGATCTCTGTGGAAATGCCCCTTTTACATGGCAAAGTGTGAAAAAGGGCCTGCGTGCCAAGAGAACTCAACCAGCTGTGTGAGGAAAGGAAGGAGCATGGCCCCATGGTGGCAGAGCATCCTCAGCTTTGGATAATTTACAAGGAAAGCTTCAGACATTGGCATTTCAAAGATCAGCAGTTTATATGGTTCAAAGGCCCCATGCCATTTGTTACTGGAACAAAATGAAGGCTACAGGTTCTTTGGGCCACTTTCTGCTTACTAACCTTGCACTTTGGTAGTCCTTGTCCCATGGATCCAATTTGTTCTGTCATTTTGGCTTTGAATGTGTGCTATGTTCCAGTAACCAAAACCAAGAATAATAACTAAAACAAGCTGGATTTGTGTGTGTGTGTGTGTGTGTGTGTGTGTGTGTGTCTTTCCCAACACTGTCAGGTGTCCTTGGCTCTCTTGGTGATAGCAGTGTCTTGGACTCAGCTTCCTTCTGTATTGGTTTACCCATCACCCAATGTGTTAGTTAATTCTCTCATTGCTGTAACAATATATCTGACAAAATCAGGCTCCTAGCTTGAGGGTACAGCATCCTGGCAAGGAGGCTGTGGTGACAGAAGCATGGGGAAGCTGGCCACGCTGTGTCCAGATCCAGGAAACAGAGATTTATGCACATACTTTCTCCTTTCTTTTAGGCTACACCTTAGAACAGCGCCATCCACAGACAGAGGACATCTCAGCTTAGTCAAACCTTCCTGGAAACACAGGCTCACAGGCTTGTCTCAGAGGTGACCCTAAGTCCTGTCAAGCTGACAAGAGTGGCAGGTACTGACTTCCCACTCCACCACAATTACACACCCCTCGCCCACCTCCTGGGAAGGTGAAAAGGGAAGAGAGAGCAGATGTCCCTTGCATTTAAGGATACTATCTGAAAATCAAAAATTCTTATAACCTCTGGCATCCTGCTGGCCAAGTGTAAGTCACAAAATCATCCCAAGAGGGAAGAGAACTTGGAAACATGGCTTACTGCTGAGAACTTACAGACCCAGTTGAAATTTGAATTTCTGTCAGTGTAGAAAGGGAGTGCAGTTGAACTTGACTATTCCGAGTTCATTAGTTGAGTAGAATCAAGCTGTTTTCCCTTTCACTTAGCACAATCTCTTCAGGGTTTATCCATGTTGTAGAATGTTGTCTATCTTCATTAAGACTGAATGATTCTCATGTCCTGTCTCTCACTCTCTATTTCTGTCTCTCTGTCTCTGTCTGTCTTGTCTGTCTGTCTGTCTCTGTCTCTCTCTCTCTCTCTGTGTGTGTGTGTGTGTGTGTGTGTGTGTATGTGTGTGCGTGTGTGTGTACATGCACAGATGCTCATGGCAATATCTTGTTTATCTTCCCATCAGTGGACATTCAGGTACCCATTTTTGGGACATTGTGACTGGCACTGCCCCAAAAACTGGTGTGCAGTATCTGTTTGGGTGAGTGCTTTCTCTTCTCTTGAAGAGGGGTCATTAGGACATATGGTAATTCTGTTCTCTGTTTTAGAAACCACTGTAGCATTGTCCTCATTTGATCTTGAGCAAAAGAACTTGTCCACATACCACCAAGTTTGTTTATGATTCTTGTACTTTTGTTGTCAAGATTTGATAACAAGTTTAGCAATGTAGATGAGTAGATAGGTAGGTTGGGGGTGTTTCTCGGTTTTGTTCTGGATTTATATTTAAACAATTGAACTATGGAACACCAGACTACGATGTGGGCTTGGGAGCAGCACTCTGGTTAAATCCTGTTAAAAGGCAGAACCAAGTGTGCCCAGATGGGAAGTGAATCATTTTATTTGCTTCTGTTCTCGGGGCTTTGGTGTGAAAGGAATTGCAGTAGCCTGCATGAAATTAAGCGAAGCGCAGTAAAGATTTCAACAGAAGGAAAAGGTTAAAATGGAAAAGGAAAACATTCTTCACTTCAAGGAACTTTACAGATATTCAAATCCACTTTAAAACACTAAGCCCTTAAAAAGGAGCCCCAAGGGACTCTCATCTGTGCATTCCCTAGCAAGAGGTTGTTTATATGCTTTTTTCTCAGGCAAACTACAGCCTGGTTGGCATGAAGAACATAAATTATGTAAACTCTTGTGTTTGGGGGTTTTTAGGTTTTTGTTCTGTTTTTGCTCTGCTTTCTTTTTTGTCTGTTTTGTTTGTTTTAGGGCTCATTTGCCCTTATTTAGGACAGAGGAACTGTGAAGAAGTCCTATGTCTGTTGCTTTTAGAAGCTATTCCAGTGTGACCATCACCCAGAAAGGACATTGTAGACTACAGGAACTCTTTAACACTTGGAAATCCTGGGCCTGGACAGTGACACTTACTGATGGGGGCTTCCACCAAGATCTCTCCGGTTTACTGTCCCAGAGTCTTGAGCTTCTTAGTACAATTTCCAAAATGAATTTACTTCTCACAGTAGTGGACAAAGGATAGTCAGTGGACTGCCTGGAGCTTGGGAGGGAACAAGAATAAAAATTTGAGAGTCCTTGATAATCAAGACAAAATCTCCCTTAAACTCATGAGGCCTTGTTCCCCATCTGCAATCAGAAACAAATAACTTCGATTGTTACCTTATCAGGATGGGTCATGTGACCAGGATGGATAGTGGGGTCAGAGATATAGTGTGGTGTAAGTAGCACAGAGACCCAAGACCCCGATATAGAATACTCCCATTCTCCAAAGTTTTACCACTGGGCTTTATGCTAAGCGTTGCCCACTGAACTGCCTGGTTTTGTGTGAACTTGACACAAGCTAGAGTCATCAGAGAGGAAGGAGCTTCAGTTGAGGAAATGCCTTCATAAGATTCAGTTGTAAGACATTTTCTCAGTGATCAATGGGGGAGGGCCCAGCCCATTGTGGGTGGTGCCATCGCTAATCTGGTTGTTCTGGGTTCTCTAAGAAAGCAGGCTAAGCAAGCCAGTAAACAGCACCCCTCCATGGCCTCTGCGTCAGCTCCGCTTCTGGATTCTTGCCCTTCTTGAGTTCTTGTCTTACTTTCTTTGGTGATGAACAAGCGATGTGAAATCGTAAGCTGAATAAACCCTTTCCTCTCAACTTAAAAAAAACAAAAAAGTAAAACTTCTCAGAACATGCTCAAGTCACCTTGTCTGTCTTCTGGCCTCAACTTTCTTCAATATCTGGTATATCAGCTTTGTAAACCTGGCTGAGGTTCTGCAAGATAGATGAGGTTATTTCTCTGTTGTAACCACCTCTGAAAGCATATCCACCACCATCCCCATCCTTACATCAACTAGAGAAAGTGGTCTCCTAAGTCCTCAGGATATGGAATTGCAAGTTTCCTTTTTATTCTAATTATTTGGGGTTAATTTGTGATAGAAAGGGAGGATAGGAATTGTACTATGCTGCCCAAATGAAATCAGAAGTTTCTTCCTTTCTCCCACTCCATTTTGATTCCAGATGAAGAAATACATGCGCCTTTAAGAAGCAGGAGAAAGGTTAGCCACCAATACCCAGAAGTACCCACTACCTGGAAACCTGCTGGCCGTGCCACCCTGGGAATCAAGTTGGTTATCGTCATTCTTTCCTGCCCTATATCTCCAATTGCCAAGTCTCATTCCCAGCCCCATAGAAGACCATATGAATGAGCCTGTCTTCCTTCTTTGCCTCCATTCCCTGGGGAATCCTCAAAACCCAAGGGCAGACCCCAGTGTTTGTCCCTCACCCCATCCCTTTGTGTCAGCTACAAATACCTGGGCAGTCTCTTACCTGGGAACCCATTGGAAACACCTACCTATGGGAATCAGCTGGGCAATCTTCACTCTCATTTCTGTCTTCCATCTCCAGTTACCTAATTTCATCCTCTACCCTCTACATTATAGCAGACTGCCAGCAGGGGCATGACTTCTGACTTCACTATGTGGAGACTCCAAAGAACCTCATGGCAGACCCAGCTTTGTACCTTCCTGTAGATCCTCTCAGTAATGACCCCTTCTATCTTATCCCCATTCCTTCCTGTAAACATCCAGTACCTAAAAATACCTTCTACCTGGGACCACCAAGGACAGGGACTCAGTTACCTAACAGGAAACCCACACCAATCACACTCTTAAAGATCTCCTAAGATCCAGAGAGGGCAGCAGAAACCAAGGGATGGAATTCCCACCCAACAGAGACAAGACCCAGATATCAATATCCAGAACTACAATCATCCCAAATCAAGATGGCTAGACAACATTTTTAAAAACCCACAAAAATAACATCTAGGATAAAATATCTCCATCAGAACCCATCAAGCCTACTACAGTAGGCCCTGAGAAATTCGATATAGTGGAAGCACAACACAAGGTCTTCAAAAATAGCTATTATGAATATATTCAAGGACCTTAAAATGATGTGAATAAATCAATTAATAAAATCTAAAAACAAAAAAAAAAACCATAGTGGAAAGAAATGAAGAAAACAATTCAAGACGTGAAAGTGAAAATAGAATCAATAAAGAAAACTCAGAGTAAAGTAAAACTTGAAATGAAAAATTTAGGAACTCAAACAAGAACCTCAGAAGCAAGCCTCACCAACAGAATGCAAGAGATGGAAGAGAGATTCTCATTATTGAAGACAAGGTAGGAGAAATGGATACCTCAGTCAAAGAAAATGTGAAATCTAAAAAAGTCCAGACATGAAGCACCAAAAAATCTGACATACTATGGGAAGAACAAATCTTAGAATAATAGGAATAGAGGAAGGAGAAGAAACCCAGGTCAAAGGCACATATTTTCAACAAAACCATAGAAGAAAATTTCCCTAACCTAGTGAAAGGAAGCCTATTTAGATACAAGAAGCAATTTGCAACCAAATGGATGGAATTAGAAAAGCTCATCCTGAGTGAGCTTACCCAGACCCAGAAAGATACACATGGTATGTATTCACTTAAAGCTGGATGTTAGACATAAACTACAGGGTAACTATCCTACAACCTACAGACCCAAAGGAACAGGAACCTAGCATAACTATCCTATGAGAAATTCTACCCAGCAGCAGATCAAAACAGATGCTGAGACACTGTCAAACATTAAGTGGAGTTCTGGGAGTCCTATGTAAGAGAGAGAGGAGGAATAGAAAGACCTGGAGGGGTCAAGATCAACACATGAAGATCAACAGACCCAACTAATCTAGGCCCCTAGAGGCTTAGAGACTAAAACACTAACCAAAAGAAGAAAAAGGGCTTAGACTTGACCTAGACCCCCCTTCAAAACAAATATAGAGGATAGCCAACTTGGTCCTCATATAGATCCCTTAGCAAGTGGGGGTAGGGTGGTCTCAGTCATGGACTTTGTTACCTGTTACTGGGACTCTTTACCCTAGTGGAGCTGCCATGTCAAGCCCTAGAGCACAAGGAAGCTCTTAGCCCTCATGTGACTGATGAACTGAGGAGGGGCTGATATGTGGAGGCCCCCCACACTGGAAGAGTAGGATGGGTGGGAGAGGGGGTACAGGGTGGGAGGGTGGGACCAGGAGGGGAGGAGAGAGGGGACTGTGATTGAGATGTAACTTGAATTAATAAACAAACATATTTTTTAAAAAGCTACAAGAAGCATACAGAATGCCAAATAGACTGGGCCAGAAAAGAAATTCGTCATGGTACATAATAATCAAAACACTAAAAATATATACTAAGAAATTATATTAAAAGCTAGAAGGGGGAAAAGGGCAAATAATATATAATGGTAGATCTATTAGAATAACACCTTATTTTCAATGTAAACTCTAGCAGCCAGAAGGGCCAAGACAGATGTTTTACAAACTCTAAGAGACCACAGTTCTGACTACTATACACAGCAAAACTATCTATCACAATAACAGAGAAAAACTTCATAACCCCAAATTTAAGTAGTATCTAATTGCAAATCTTGATGTACAAATGGCTCTAGAAGGAAAATGTCAATCTGAACAGATAAACCACACTCAAGAAAACACAGGGAGTAAATAATACCAAACCAGCAAATCAAAGGCAGGGTGCAGGGAACAACTCACACCAGAACAAAAAGATAACGAAAATCAACAACACCCCATGCTCATTGATAACTCTGAACATGAGTCATCTACATTTTCCTATTTAAAAAAAAAAAAAACAGAGTTTAACAGATTGTATTTTAAACAGGATCCATCCTTGTGCTGCACTCAAGAAACACACCTTAACATCAAGGATAGACACCACCACAGGGGAAAGAGGATGAGAAAAGATATTCAAAGCAAATGGACACAAGGAGCAAGCTGGTGTAGCCATTTTAATGTCTGACAAAAAAAGACTTCAAACCAAACTATTCAGAAGAGATTGGGAAGAACACTATGTACTCAAAAAAAAAAAAAATTCACCAAGTGGATATTACAATTCTAAACATCTATGCACCAAACACAAGGGTACCCATGTTAGTAAAAGAAACACTACTGCAGCATTAATCACATATTGACCCTCACAGCATGATAGTGGGAGATTTCAAAACCCCATTCTTGCCAATAGACAGGTCAACCCCATCAAAAACTAAACAGAGAAATTCTCTAGCTGAATGATATCATAAAGCAAATGGACCTAGCAGATATTTACAGAATGTTTTACCCAAACATAAAAGAATATATCATCTTCTCAGCACTTCATGAAACTTTTTCCAAAATCAACCACATAGTTGGACACAAAGCAAGTCTCAAGAAATACAAGAAAATTGAAATAACACCCTGCATGCTAACTGACCACTGCAGATTAAAGCTGGATAGCAACAACAACAGGAAGTGTACAAACTCTTTTTCTCAGATTGCCAGGAAGATGGTGGACATTCGGATGAAGTGTGCTTACCACAAGCAGCCTACGATCTTTCAAAATAAGAAGTGTGTTTTGCTGGCAGAAACCAGCAAGGAAAAACTCCCTCAGTACTACAAAAACATCAGTCTAGGCTTCAAGACGCTCACAGAGGCCATCGAGGGCACCTGTACAGACAAGAAATGTCCCTTCACTGTTAACGTCTCCATCCAAGATCGGATCCTGTCTGGTGTCGTGACCAAGATGAAGATGCGTAGGACCAGTGTCACCCACTGGGACTATCTCCGCTACATCCAAAAGTACAATCGATTTGAGAAGAGCCACGAGAATATGTCTGTGCACCTATCCCCCTGTTTCAGGGATATTGTCACCTTGGGAGAGTCCAGGCCCCTGAGCAAGACAGTTTGCCTCAGTGTGCTCAAGGTCACCAAGGCTGCTAGCACCAAGAAGCAGTTTCAGAAATTCTGCGGGGACTCTGGCCTACTCCCTAGATCAAATAAAGTTATTTTCCAATGTAAAAAAAAAATGAAAACACAACATACCCAAACTTATGAGATACAAATAAGACAGTTCTAAGAGGTAAGAACATAGCACTTAGTACCTACAAAAGAAAAAAAAAAAAAAAGGAGAGATCTCATAAGAGGAACTTAATGGCACATCTGAAAATTCTAGCACAAAAAGAAGAAAAAACACACAGGACTAGACAAGAAGAAAAAATCAAATTCAGAGCTGAAATAAATAAAATAGAAACAAAAAATTACAAAGAATCAATGAAACAAAGAATTGGTTCTTTGAGAAAATCAGCAAGATCAATAAACCCTTAGCCAAATTAATTAAAAGGCAGAAAGAGAGATCAAAATTAACAAAATTAGATATAGAAGGGGGACATAACAACAGACACTGAGGAAATCCAGAGAATTATAAGGACATACTTGAAAACCCTGTACTCCACCAGATTGGAAAACCTAAAAGAAGTGGGTCAATTTCTTTATATGTAACACCTACAAGATTGAATCAAGATCAGATAAACAGTTTAAACAGATTTATAGCCTCTACTGAAACAGAAGCAGTGGTTAAGACTACCAACCCAAAAAGAAAGAGAGAGAGAAAGAAAGAAAGAAAGAAAGAAAGAAAGAAAGAAAGAAAGAAAGAAAGAAAAAAGAATGAAAAAAGCCTAGTACCAGTAAGATTCAGGGAAAAATTCTCTCAGACTTTCAAAGAAAAGTTAATGCCAATATTCTATAAGTTATTTCACAAAAGAGAAAAAGAAGGAACCTTGCCAATTCTTTTTATGAGGCCATAATTATCCTGATACCTAAACCACATAAAGACCCAACAAAGAAAATTACAGAGCAATTGAAATTTTCCTTATTCACATAGATTAAAAAATTCTTAATAAAATAATTGCAAACTGAACCCAAAAACACATCAAAAAGATCATCTACTATGATCAAATAGGCTTCATCCCAGAAGTGTAGTGATGATTCAACATATGAAAATCTACAAAGGTAATCAAACATATGAACATAGGAGATCTTTTCATCTTCTGATATCTTTTTCAATTTCTTTCTTCAATGACTTACAGTCTGTATCACACAAGTGTTTGACTTGCTTGGTTAGAGCTACACCATGTTTTTAGGGGTTTTTTGTTTGTTTGTTTTTGATGCCATATGAAAGATGCTGCTTCCATGACTTCTCAGTGCAATTGTTATTTACTTACTGCTTTTATGTGCTAATTTTGTAACCTGCTACTTTGGTGAAAGTGTATAACATCTGTAGAAGCTTCCCAGTGGCGTTTTCAGGGTCAGTTATGTATATGCTCATACTAGATTAAATATGCATGGAGAGACGGACAACTTTGCCTTGTCCTGATTTTATCAGTAGGATTAGCATGGTAAAAATGGCCATCCTATCAAAAACAATCTACAGATTCAATGTAATCCCCATCAACCTTCCAACCCAATTCACAGAAGTTGAAAGGACAATATTCAGCATCTTATGAAAACACACACCAAAACAAACAGTTAAAACATTCATGAATGCTTGAGTTATCACCATCTTTGATCTTAAATTGTACTACAGACTTATAGTAATAATTTTTTAAGCATGGTATTAACACAAAAGCAGTCAAGTTTGATAAACAAAATAGAATTGTGGACCCAGACACAAATACCCACAGCTATGGACACCTGATTTTTTTATTTAAAAAAAAAAAAGCCAGAAATACACAATGGAAAAGGGAAGAATATTCAACAAATGGTACTGGTGAAGTTGGATGTCTACATGTAGAAGACTGCCAATAGATACTTAATCACCCTGCACAAAACTCACCTCTAAATGAATCAAAGACAACATAATAAAATCAGATACACTGAATCTAACAGAAGAAAAAGAAAGGAATAGTCTTGTTGCCACAGGAAAGGACTTTCTGAACAAGACACTGTTTGCATAGGCAGTAAGAACAGCAATTAAGAAAGGAGATCTCATAAAACTGAAGAGCTTCTGCATGGTAAAGGACCCCATCATTTGGACAAAGCAGCAGGCTAGAGAGTGGAAAAAGGAAAAAAGAGGACATCAAGAAAACTATACAATTTTAAAATGGGGTACAGATCTAAACAGAATTCTTAAAAGAGTAAACTCAAATGGCTGAGAAACACTTAAAAGAAATGTTCATCACCTTCAGTCATCAGAAATGAAGCTCAAAACTACTTTGAGATTTCATCTTAATACCAGTCACAATGGCCAAGATCAGTAAAACAAATGACAACTCATGCTAGTGAGGATGTTGTGTAAGAACACTCATCAGTTGTCGGTGGGGATGAAAACTTGTACAGCCACTATGGAAATCAGAGTGGTGGATCCTCAGGAAGCTGGGAATAGATCTACCTCAAGATCCAGCTATACTACTCTTGGGCATATACCCAAAGGACGCTTCATCCTACTATAGAGACACTTGCTCAGCCATGTTCATTGCTGCTCTACCTATTATAGCCAGGAGTTGAAAACAGTCTAGATGTTCCTCAACAGATAAATGGATAAAGAAAATGTGTTACATTTATACAAAGGGATATTACTTAGCTGTTAAAAAGTAAAATCATGAAATTCACAGGTAAATTGATGGAGATAGAAAAATAAATCATCTTGAGTGAGGTAACGCAGACCCAGAAAGACAAATATGGTGTGTGTGTGTGTGTGTGTGTGTGTGTGTGTGTGTGTGTGTGTGTGGATATTAGGTATTATTAAGTCAATAATAAGGAAGCTATAATCTATATAACCACAGAGTGTCGCGTCCCTCTCGACCGGCAAGAACGACGCAACTCACAAAAGTCTTCTCCTGCAGTTTATTCAGG
Organism: Lophiomys imhausi; assembly: GCA_907164525.1. NCBI lineage: Eukaryota > Metazoa > Chordata > Mammalia > Rodentia > Muridae > Lophiomys > Lophiomys imhausi. The sequence continues at coordinate 243,204 of CAJQZJ010000363.1, read as the reverse complement.
TCCCTTGAAAACAGTCTTCCGAAAAGGGGCCGGGCAGACCCAACCCACAGGCTAAATACTAAATGAACAGCCAATCAAGTAAAGCCACATGGTGCTATCTTAGAGGCCCACGTATAGCCAATCAAGTAAAGCCACATCAGCGGTCTTAGCCAAATATGGACTTGTTTACCATCGAGAGCGCTCACCGTCGGGCTGGTGGAAGGCGGAGACCAGCGCCATCTTTAAGGCGCGGCACGTCGCAGCTCTCTACAACAGAGGTTAGGTATAGAGTAAGGGACTGAGGATAAGCAGGTATCTCTAGAAAGGATAAATAGAATAAGTAATTATGGATGGGTGGAAGGAGGGTATTGTAATGAGATGATCAAATGTGGAGGGAGGAGTAGGGAAGAGGATGTAAAGGAGGAAATGTACATGGGAAAGAATAGCTAAAATGGTTCATTTGAGAGGTCTTATGAAAACCTAATATAATAGAAATATCTTAATATATAATATATATACACACAGAGAGAGAGAGAGAAAGAAATCTAAATGGAATCACCAAATAATTTGGAAGACAAAGCCATAACTAGACATCTCTTGCCATGATGGGAATGGGTTATATCTAATTGAGTTGTTAGATAAAGGGGCCTCATGGAAATCTCCAAGTAACCCAGGCTATTGCTTAAGCTGTTGGTTGCTCTCTATGAACTTATGAAAAGGCTGTATTGCTAAAGACAACACCTACACAATTCATTGAATACAGAGAAGTTAAGCTGCTACTTATCTAGAACCTTCGCCATTACTGACTACTATTCATGATGTGGGAAGGTACTCTACACACTACCACAGGAGAAAGGTAAGCATAAAACCAACTACAAACTCTTTGATCTACAATGGTGACCTGCCTGCAAGATACACTGGTGCATTTAGTGGCACACAAGTTGTGTGAGTAACCAACAACTATCTGATTTATATTAAGGCCCACTCTCCAAGATTCAATACATATCAAACGCTGCTTGTGTGGCCAAGAATCTGAGATTAAATAGGCCAGAGACCAATGGGAAAACCAAATAGTACTGCTCTGCTAAAGGAACAGGGCAAGAAAATGACTCCTAATGACATTTTGCTATACTGGTAGAAAGATCAGTATCTTGCTCAGCCATCATCAGAGAAGCTTTCTCCTGCAATAGATGGGAACAAATACAGAGACCCACAATCAGATAATGTGCAGAGAGGGAGAGACTGACTCAGCTCGAATTGGGATGTCACCATCAAATCCTTTCCTTCAAGGCTCAGGCAAGTCTGTCGAAGAGAAGATGGAGAGACTGTAAGCACTAGTGGGAGTGGAAGACACAAACAAAAGAAGGCCTTCCAGACACAGCATACTGATGCACATATGAACCCACTGAGACTGTGGCAGCATGCACAGGGCCTGCACAGGTCTAAGTCAGATGAAATTCCAGTGCTAAGAGGGAAAATAGCCAATCCCTAACACAGAATCTGTCTCCAACTGACAACCACTCACAAAGGAAAAACTAGTTTTCTCTAACAGAATTTCAATGGGTATACGATCCATATATATAAATTTAAGGCCAGGCTTGTGGTAGGAGTTTATTGAAACCAATTATAAGAATGTTTTTGTTTAATCCCAGGTGGGCTGCTTAAGACACAGGTATAAAGTATGAACAGTCTCGTGAGCTAGCAGGGGCGTGGCTTAACCAGCTGAGCAAGTTTAACTCTGAAGACTTGGGAGAGAGGAATAAAAAGCCAGAGCCCTGAGGAGAAGGGGTTCTAGAAAGAAGTAGGGAAGGAGGCTCTACAAAGGAGGGAAAAAGCCAGAACCCTGAGGAGAAGGGGCCTACAAAGAGAAAAGAGAGAAGGAGCTCCACAAAGAAGTAAAAGAAAATGGGTTTTACAAAGAAGTAAGAGTAAAAAGGCTCTACAAAGAAGAGAAAGGGCTACAAGGTAGATAGCGGTTGCTGCTCTCCCGGTTGCTGATGCTCCTCCAAACTGCTGCTTGTTCTTCCTGCTGCTGTCTCCTGGTCTCCTGGTTTGCTGGTTTGCTGGTTTGCTGGACATCTAATGAGACTGGTATTACTCCCAAAGAATCCAAAGACCCTAATCAGCAGGAAGGAGCTCCAAGAGACCTATGTCCCTTCTCCCTCTAACCCTCTTTCTCTCCCACCTAGGGTTGGGGGTTGAAGGGAACAAGGGTGGAAGGGAGGTAGAGATATTAAGTACAATAAATGAAGTACAGTAATATATTGGATAATTAAAAAGCTTTGTCTACCTAGGCTCCATGCCCCGTCTTAGATGCCCAACACAAAACAAACTTAGTGGCATTTTTGGAGGTTTGTTTGTTTGTTTGTTTGCATTATTAATCTTTTGCTTATATATTATAATTTCCAATTTTGTTTTTATGGGTTTTCTGTGTGTGCAAATGTGTGTGTGTCAGCATCTGTGTACGTTTCTTGTGCTTTGTCCTTGATACTTGATTTTTCTGTTTATTCCTATTTATGTTTTTATCATTATTATTAATTATTATTCTTATTATTATTATTTTAAATGACTGTGTTCTAATGAGAGAAATAAAGGTGTGTATTTGGGTGGATAAGAAAGTGGAGTGGACCTGGAAGGAGATGAAGGAGGGGAAACCACAATCAGAATATATTGTATGAAAGAAAATCTATTTCCAAAAAGAAAAAAAAGTGGGAGAAGATGAGTTTCAAGGTGAGAGCAACTGAGAAAAGTTGTTTTTGATGTTTGCTTATTTTTCTAACAAAGCTACAGAGAGCATAAACACTATTCTGCCCCCAAAACCAGACCTGTAGTGGGCACCTTCACGATACTGTCCATAATCTCTGTGATGATCCCCTGAGGCTAACAGCATGCATCCATGTTTATTCACAAGAAAGCTGAAAGGAAGCAAGTGTAGGGAGCAGGCCTGAAGTCACATCCTTAGCTCATTAAATGACAGAGCCAGAATTGTAAAGCCTATTTTTCTGGACCTCAAACCAGTTCTGCATTGACAAAGTAGAGCTTGAGACTGAGGACCGTAAGAAACACAGCATTAAATAGAAAATCTATATATCTGGTAGTGGGCAGTATGCAAGAGAAACACCAGTAGATCTTAGGGAAATTATGGTAAGGGCTTAAATATTAGGGAAATTACGGTAAGGGCTTAAATATTTGTCTGCTACTTATCTAACCCCTCAAAGTCCTGTCTGGTCCTTGGGTTCTATGAATTTTTCTGAAGGTTATAGACTGATATAACGACCAGCAAACAGCCTGATGGCCTTATCTTTCTCTTATAATCATTTTTCCTTTTCAAAAGTCTGAGCGCACGCGCGCGCGCGCACACCCACACAGTATCTACACACATTCACACGCACATACACACATGCACAAACAGACACAAACACACAGACACACATGTACACACAAACACATACATACACATAAACACACAAACATATACATACACACAAACACACAGAGACAGACACGCAAACCCATGTACACACAAACATGTAGATACACACACGCGCACACACACACACCTGACTGTTGGGCTATATTTTTGGCTGTATCGTTTTTATTTTATAATTTTATAAATGTGCTAACTCCCAGGGACACCCAGGGGAGCCATCCTTAGGCCTTCTTGATTAGCAGATGTCACCCTTGCTATGTAATAACAATCTAATCGCCACTTCCCCTTGCCAAGAAATGAGAAAAGCGTCCTCATTTGGAAACCCAGCTATAACACATGAAGTGGATTAAGAAGGGCTGCCTCCCAGAGTCCCCGTGAGCGTTCTTCACCATAGTTTGTTTCTCTTAAAGATAAAAACTGTACAGCAATGTTTGGAGCTCAACCAGTCTAACAAGTGCCTGGCTTGCATGACAAGATTTCACTTGGGCTATCTCAACTTTATTACATGTAAATTATGTTGTAAGAAACATTTGACATGGTATGATGTATGTAGCCAGTGTTTATTTTCATATACTTGAGAACATTACATTTATTTTTAAATGGCAATCTATGATTGGTGGATATTTAACATGCAAAATAATGGTGTGTAAGGTGGCTTCCCTTCTGAGCACATCTTTGCTGGAACAGAGTTCTGGGCTCAATGATGCAATTAAGAAAAACTCAAAGTACACATTAGTCCTTAGTTAAGCTGGCATTTAAGTGGAATGCTCCAAGCCTGGAGCTCAGAGCTTCTCTGGAGTTTTCTTTTTAACATATACAATCACTCCGGCTGTCATTTCGTTTTGTAAAAAGTTATCCAAGAAGAAGTTACTCACTATGGTGTGCATCTGTCACCCTAGCACTGCAGGGTGGAAACATGAGGATACCTGGAGGTCATTGACCAGACTGTCCTACCTAGTTCATGAGCTCCAAGTTCAGTAAGACCCTATCTATGAGGAAATGTGTTCATATATCAATAACATGGAGAGCAAGCTAGGGAGATACTCGATGTCATCTAGCCTCCACGCATGTGTGCATGTTTGTGCATTCACACACTGAAAACATGGACACTACCTAAGTGGAATGTCTTGAATGAAGAGAGAGAATGGTACCATTTATTATGATCTTTCATATGTCTTAGAGTATCTCAGGAGCTGTACCTAAGCTGTAGCACTTACAGAGACATAAACAGAACCTCATACTTGGGTGATGTTAGAACTGAGTATCAAAAACATATGTCTTCCCACCCACCCTTCTCATGAATCACTTGAGTGTCAAAAGAGCCAAAAGAACTCTGCTTTTGCTCTCCCAGCATTCTAAAGAATAGCTACAAGTACCTCAGTAGGTCATACCCATAAAGTTTTAATGAATTGTTCTATAAAGATGGCATTCCTTTTGGTTGCTGGCAAGGTGGACTGTTTTCTAAGCTGTGGAAAACCAGGCTGGGTTTCAGGTCCATGGAAATGTCAAGGTGGATCCTGTGGTCATCGCCGTTAACGTATTCCACATGGTCTTCTCTTGGAGTGAAATATTTTAGTTGGAGATGTTTGGAAATTATGTCTAATTATGTCATTCATACTGATACTGTAAACTGTCACTGGAACCCTTCCGACACAGTGGCCATTTGCTGTTTATATAAAGCCCCACTTCTCTTAATGAAAGAGAATCAATGCAAGGCCCTCTCATATAACCTCCACTGCATCATGGAAAGTGTTACATCTGAGTCAGTAGTCCTTAGGCACTCGTGAGTCAACGCTCTTCATGCTGCTTGAACATGGGGGTAGTCTGTTCCCTCTCCTCACTGCTTACATAGTGAGGGGAGGGCTATCCCAAGCCTGTTTATTAATGTTGTGTTGGAAAAGAGTTCATTGCTTCCCAGGGCCCCTCCTACAAAAAAGGAGCACAGTCACATGCCTTCACCATGGAAAAAAGAAATGCCTACTTAAAATGCCAAGTTCTCAATGCATGGTTCAGACAGGAGGTGCCACATGCAATGCTAGTCAGTTGAAAATTTGCTTGCTCACTAGGTGTGTAGGTGATTTCCTTCTAATAAAATATACTAAAGAAGGAGTCAAGTTCATCTACTTTCAGAGGACAGGACAGGCAGAAAAAAATATGGGTGGGGAGGGTGACCATTTATCTTTTT
>CAJQZJ010000363.1:200248-237600 GCA_907164525.1 Lophiomys imhausi | reverse complement strand
GTGCATCACGTGAATGCTTGGTACCTTTGGAGGCCAGAAAAGGACATTGGATCCCCTCAAACTGGAGTTATACCTGGTTTTGAGTTACCATGTGGATGCTAGGAATCAAACCTGTGTCCTCTGGAAGAGCAGCCAGCATTCTTAATCTCTAGCCCAGCATTTGTTTTCATAATGACAGCTCACTTGTGTGCTTCTGAAGTGAGTTTGCCACCACAGCTGGCTGGCTTCCCTGTGAGAGATGTTGCAGGAGGATTATGATATGAGGTGTCATACCCAACCCAACTTCAGATTCTCTTACAGATATGATTTTGTATGATTTTTAATAAATTTTACAAAGATTTAAGAGTAGGCACTTAATAACATTTTGTAAATCTTATATTTTTAGAAGAGATTACTGAAGTTTCTCCCACAAACAGCAATTCACTATGCAGACAACTTATGTAAGTTGATTTGGCCAATATTATACAAATTATCTTTATTTTTCTTTGATTGAAAATTGATTTTTATACAATATATTCTGGTTATGATTCTCCCCACACAACACACTCCTCCAAGTTCTTCCCCTACTTCCCCTCCCATCCAGATCCACACCCCTTCTGTCTCTCCTTAGAAAACAACCAGGCATCTAAGAAATCATAATAAAATAAAAACAAAAAATAAACAAATTGTAATGTGACAAAACAACTAAACAGGAAAAAGAACCAAAGAAAAAAACATAAGAAATCTATACAGATGTAGAGGCACACAGGCTTGAACACCAAGAAATCCCAGAAAGCAAAACAAAAAAACCCCAGAAGCTACAATATACATGCAAATGACTTTAATATTAAAAAAAAAGTCCTGACAACATTATGAGGCAAAGGACCTCCATGGAGTTCGTTTTCTGACAGCCATCTCCTACTGGACATAGAGTCTACTTTTAAGAGTGGTTTGTTTCTCCCGGAAAAAAAAAAAAAACCTATTTTTAAAATTTCAAGTGGCTATAAAGAAGAGATAGCCTTTGATCTTGGAATGCACACTCCGTTGTGGCTCAGACCCATGCAGGCCCTGTACATGCTGCCAAGGTCTCTATGAGTACATATGTGCCTCTAGCCCTGTTGTGTCTAGAAAGCCGTGATTCCTTGGTGTCCTCCATTCCCTCTGGCTCTTACATTCTTTGCAAATTCTCTTCCACAGGGTTCCCTGAACCCTGAGGGGAAAGATTTGATGGAGACATCCCACTTAGGATTGAATGTTCCATGGTTTCTCACTCTTTGCACATGGACTGGCTGTTGGTCTCTGTATCTGTTTCCATCTGCTGCAGGAAGAAGCTTGTCTGAGAGGGCTGAACAAGGCATGGATCTACGAGTATAGCAGAATGTTGTTAGGAGTCATTTTATTGCTTTATTTAGCGGAACAGTAGTAATTGATTTTCCCCTAGGTTCCTGGTCTATGTAGTTTCAGGTTCTTGGCAACACAGCAGTAGTGAGTTTGTGTTCCATCCCATGGAGTGGGTCTTAAATCTAATATTGGTTGGTTACTCCCATAAGATTTTTGCCGTTATTTTATCAACATAAATCATAAGCCAGTCATCATTGCAGAACAATGGTTTTGTAGCTGTGTTGATGGTTACCTTTCTCTTGTGGTAGCATGAAGGAAATACCTTTCAATACCATGAATACTAGTAAACAGAAGTAAAGGTTCTAGGAAGGCACCGGTTAGACTTGTCTGTGTTCAATGAGTTGTGTAGGTGCTGTCTTCAACAATAGGGCCTTGCTGTCAGCGTGTGGAGAGCAACTGGCAGTAACCTGGGTTGTTTGGAGGTTCCCATTCAACTTCTTTGGCCAAAAACTCAATTAGATATAACTCATTCCCAGTATCAGGAGCTTCATTTGGTAATAAGCGATGTCCAGTTGAGGTATCAGTCTCCCCTGACATTTGGGGATTACTACCAAATGAAAAATAGGTCAACAAGCTGCTCAGGGAAATTCAGGCCTACCAGGACATGGACCAATGGCCCCATTTAGATGGCTGGCAAGGGAAGCGGTGTTGAAGGGCAGGAGGCTCCCCCTACTATTGATACCATTTGTTCTATTCTTCTGGCAACCTATCCCTGGCATCTCAAAGCTAAATTACCAAAACAGTGGTATAAGCTGAACATTAAGTATTTCTACTATGGTTCCTTCATGGGTTTCTTTTTTTAATATTTAGATAAGTTTTATAATTTCCATTTTTAAATAATTTTATTTATTATCTTTATTTGAGAGGGGAAATGGGAAAGCATGTAACATATCACACAGAGGTCAAAGGACAACTTTCAGGAGTCAGTTCTTTCCAAAAGTGGGATTCAGGAACTGAACGCAGATTGTCAGGCTTGCTTGTCAAATACTTCAACCCACTGAGCCATCTGGCTAGCCTTAGAATTTCCAATCGTAAGAGTTTCTGTCTCTTTGCTAATTTTTTTTTCCTTAAGTGATTACAAGTGTATTTTCCTTTATGTCTCTGAAGCATAGATAAGAAGCTATATTGAAGTCTGATTGTTTGACATGTGAGAGTTGAGTTCCTGGTGGTCTCTTCAGAGGGGGTCACATTTGTACAAGCATATCTTAGCAACACTTCATCTTGCACTCATTCAGAATGAACATGATTTCCTTGAGCCAGCAACTTACTTGATTAGATGCAAAGTGGAAATGGATCTGTGGTAGGTGGTAGCTCCCGACTCATCTAATCATGTCCATGGTCCTCCTTTAATACACTAAGACTGCACTGTCTTCCAGAGGCAATTAATCTGCTCCGTAGGACCCAATGGGTTGCTTTCATATATTATGTGGCAGATTCTGATAGTTGGAAGATGTGGCCATATGATTTTAATGTTTTTCTTTTTAAGCTCAGGTTGCATTAAAAAATATTCCACCTCTATATCTGGTTTTTTGGATATGTTATTTTATATAATATCAGTAACTATAAATAACTTTATTTTCAACCTAAAATCATATCTAAGGTACTTTTTTGTTTGTCTCTTAGGAAAAAATGCTGCAAAGGATATAAATTTGTTCTTGGACAGTGTATTCCAGAAGGTATGTAATTTAGTAGATGATTTCATCCCCCCTTTCCATGACTAATTACTGGAGTGTACAAAGTTTGGGAGCACATAGAATGTGTGTTAGCTATATGCACGTCACGTATGTCTAGTTATAGATGTAATCATAATTCTCTTCTTCAGAGATTGGCTTCTATGTGGTGTGTTCTGTGTGAGTTGCTGACATGCTTAGATTTGGGGTCCATGCTTAGCAAGTTGTAACCCTATCTCTGGCATCACATGAACTAACTGTAACATGGTCCTCTTCCTGAACTCTCTACCTGCTCTCCTGCATGAAACTGCAAGTCTCCTTAGAGGAATTCCAGCAATACCAAACAAATACACAGCCTAGTCCTAAAATTAGGAAGGTTTCAGTCACAGACTGATCCTATGGGCACATGCTTCAGAGTAAAGGACAGCAGGTGGATCATACTGAACATGACAAACAGGTTTTAATTATGTTTTTGTGTGCTGCTTAATAGAACCTTGCGCAAATTACTTTCTAAGCCTTGGTTTTTACAGGAAGATTTTGGTACCAAGTCATATGACTTGAGCCCTGGGGCTGATTCTTATAAAGTACTTGATAAATGGTGGTTACTGTTGCAGTTATTAAAATTTGATAGGCGGGGGGGGGGGAGGTAGGGATCCAAGATGGCGCTGACCATAGAGCAGTGCATCTGAGTAGTAGGTGAATGAGATTAGTCACTGTGGAGTGAATGTGAGGTCCCCTAGCCGACTGTGAAACACAGACGGTGTCTGAATTCCCGCTCTACGATCAATGTCTGTCAGAGAAACCAGGCCAAATGGCTGAAATTGATGCTGTAATGTATGGGGAGAAAATGGGAGCTGTCCAGGCAGTCACTGGTATGTCATTTCTTAGTTTTGGAAGCTGCAGGCCCTGCACTTCCTATATAATCCGATATATTTATCCCTCTCAGGTCTCTGAGGTGGTTGAAGAATAGATAGCTAGAGTCTCATAGTTAAATTTTGAGTTGTTTAGGAATCAAGAGGGTGTTCTGGATCTAATAAGATGTTTTTAAAATTGTGATGCAAGTTAGGATGGAAGCTGAGCTAGATATAGAACTTTAAACTCATGGAGATGGGTAGATAGTAGAATGTTAAAGTCAGGCACCAAATACATATGAACTGGACATTGAGAATGTATGCTAAGCCATATAACTCTCATAGTTGTGGCCTATTTATTTCTGTTGTTTTGTATTGTATTTATTGTTATAAGAGAAAGAACCATTTGTTGGACTGAAAGGGGGAGCTGTTGAGGGGAAAAAAGATACACCTTAAACTTAAAAAAAAAGGGAAGAGAATGGGGGTTGAGGGGGAAGAGGGTGGGAGGGTGAGACTGGAGGGGGGAGTAGGGAGGGGATTGTGATTGAGATGTAACTTGAAGGAATAAAAAATAAATTATTAAAAAAATTTTGATGGGCACCACAAAGACATTTAGTACAGCGACATTCACAGGGGTCACAACACAGCATCAGTGGACAAAGGCAGGCTCAGAATAGAGAGACTTGAGCCAAGTCGTCAATCAAGGCAGGCTGCTCAAGGGTTAGGTAGGAGAGGGATGCTACAAAATATTTCAAACAAAGTGTTGACAGGGAAGACTGTCTGAAGAGCCAAGAGCTACAGTTTAGTTTGCTTGGGCTGTGGTGGGGTGGGACAGGGAGTGGGGTATATGAACTAGCTTTCTTCACTGTTGATCTAGAAGCAGTGTCTCTCTGGAGCAGTTCTCAATCTTCCTAATACTGCAACCCTTTAATATAGTTCCTCATGTTGTGGTGACCCCCAACCATAAAATTATTTTCATTGATACTTTATAACTGTAATTTTGCTACTGTTATTAATTGTAATGTAAATATTTGATATTTCCAGTGGTCTTAATCAATCCCTATAAGAGGGTCATTCTACTCTCCAAAGGGGTTGTGACACACAGGTTGAGAATGGCTGCTTTAGAGGACTAGGAGCCCAGACAAGCTAATTCTGGTGTATTATCTCATGGAACAAAATGTCTCTATGCTTTTGAGTTATCTGACTTTCTTGTTTACCGCTGTCTTGTACAGAAGGATAAAAGAATTTGCTAAACCATGGGTGTAATCATGGGAAGGCTGTTAGGAGAAAGATGCATGCATGGTTCTCCATGTATCCTTGAATCACTCTGAACTGAGGAGCTCTATGCTGGTTGATTCTGTGGGGGAGAACCAGGTAGGAGGAAACACCACATAAGTCAGAGGGTTCCCCCATGCCTCCAATCTTCTCAGTCACCAGCTGTGATTATTTGCACGGCAGCCTGGCAAATAGCAAATGAAATTAGGTTTAGGCCTGTCCGCTTGAGATCTTAAATCAAGATTATGTTCAATGTAATTTAAAACTCATGGATACGAGGTCGTTGGCCTTTCTTCAGATGCTAGGTATTGAAACTTCAAATGCCTTGGCCAAAATCTAGCCTCCCTCAGCTTAAAGACAACAGCAACTATGACTAATGACACCAAGAATGGCATATTCCCAGGGAAAACAGGCCCCAGCATTGTTGCATATAACTGACTCTTTGCTCTACAGCTTTCCACTAGAACAGCATTTAATGTTTATTTATTTTAATCTAAGGGAATAAAGTGGTGACTATTTGTTTCCTTTACTAATGATATCATTTGTAAAGAGGTTTCCATCACTCAAGAATGAAAAGTAAAGCCAAGGTTGATGGCACAACCTGCTGTCCCAGCATCTGGGAGACAATGGCAGGAAGATCAGGAGGTTAAGGTCAGGGGCTGGAGAGGAAGGTCAGGGGTTAAAAGTGTGGATTGCTTTTTTAGGGGACTGGAATTTTGTCCCAGCAGCCATATCAGACAGCTCATAACCACCTGCAACTCCAGCTGCAGGGTATCTAATGTCCCTTTTTGGCCCCTGTGGGCACCTGAATTAACATGCACATTCCCCATACAGACACATATGCAGATATAAAATTAGAAAATAAATTTTTAAAATGGATTCCAGACAAACCTAGGCTGTAGAGTGAGCTCCAAGTCAGTCTAGACTACAAAGAGACTGACTCAGAAAGGACAGAGGATAAGGAACGCAGAGTACATGTACAGGACTTCAGATTAGACACAGAGCTAATAAGTGGTATGTGTGTACAGACACCTATACATATAGATATTGCTTGTAATTAAGTTGTATCTGTATGACTGACTCATGACCATGAAGAGATGCAAACCTAAATGTCTAGTGAGAGTCACCAGGTTCATGCTGTGGTTCAAATCCAAAGCCAAGTTATTGGCAGCATCCCTCTTCAGTAAGATTGGTCAGCCTTCAAACAGTTGGGCAAGGGTGACCTTCACCATGGAATATAATCTGACTTATTCAAAGTTGACTAGTTTAAATGTCAATCTCATCGTAAAAGTACACAGAACATGAGCCAGACATGGAGGTCATGGGCAAGAGGATTGCCTCAAGGAACCTGGGCTACAGAGTGAATTCCTGGGCTACAGTGTCAGACCCTGTCTCAAAAACAAAACAATCCACACAGAAACATCTTAGAACAAATATTTGACTGGATATTTGGATATCTGGTTTTCAAGTAACAAGGCCATGACACATGACACAATGACACTGGGTAAAAACAGTCTAAACATATCCCTGAGGAGGATGCAAAGTAATGCTAAAATTTCTCCTTGATAGTCTATAATTTAAACACTACGGTGTTAAAATTAGTAGTCCTGAAATGCTATACTATGAATTTAACACACCTTATGATCCACAAGATGAGAGGGAATAAAGATAGCTGCACATAGATGCTTACGGATATTCATAAGAGAAGAAATGAGTACCCAGGACAACCATAGGCCTCATTTTCATAACTGGCCCCATGATCACACCTCTCTCCACCTTTCATTCCTATTGCTTTTACCCTAATAAACACCTCACCTTACCTACTCATAGTTCTCATTCCATGATCAGGTGATCCCAACACTCATTCCTAAAGCATCTAAAATACTGATCCTACCTGAACAGATATTTCTGTTGGCTTTAGTCTCCAGTCATTGTATTAATAACCCTGAGAGATAACCAAGGATCCCTTATATTCCACTCGCACTTGCTTAGCTTATGCACAATATCAGAACAGTTTCTACTTAGTGTTTAGAATCAGTTGTCTACAAGTACAGTGACTTCTTTCTTTGGGGCAGAGGCATAAGGAAGCCACTGCCCCAGCAGAAGATCAGTGGAATCACTCTTCTCTTCCTTAGGGGGAGCATGCTCCACTTGGAGCTGAGACAGCTAGGCTATGAGAGCATGAAGCCACAGAAACAGCAGCTCTAAGATCACAGTGAGAAAGCTCAAGTCAGGTAGGCAGGGGAGAACTCAGTAAACGTGGCAGACTGTGTTAATGCAACAGTTCCCTTTCTGTGTACTTCTAAGATGAAATTAACCTTTAGGTCAAATTTGAACAGAGCGGATTATACTCATGGTGCAGGCCAGCCTCATACAACTTAGGAAGGCTTAATAATAAAAAGACTAACCTCCTTTAATGAAGGGAGAACACTACCAGTTCATGGAGAACTGTATATTAAACACTGACTCACAATACATACATCCTCTTGAGGGGCCTTCCACCAGACCAAATATTTGGGTACTGTGGTTCAGCTAAGCTGAGCTAACCATCCCACAGATAGAAAAAAAAGAGACTAAAATTTCTAAGCAAACTTTCTGATAATGGCAAATGCAGGTGTTAACCTGCTTCCCAGTTAGTACTAAGTCCAGGACAGTGAGCTGCAGCCTGTGGGTCAATCTGGCCACCTAACTCTGGAAATGAAGTCTTGTTGAAACCCAGACCTAGCCATTCTCTGAAGTACTTACTGCCTGTGACCTTTTTACATGTTAACAGTAAGGTTGGGTGGCTTGATTAGGGGATCGCAAACACAAGGCCTGCCCCTTCCCAGAAAATGCTTGCTGACTCCTATTATAAGTGAGATAACAGGAGGATTGGTTTCATTCACTCAGTCTCAGCAGTTCTGAATTGAGCATCAGCTGGAGAGTGAATCACACTGTTTATTCCAGGGAACGTCATCCCTTGACAGGTGGCCAAACAGCAGTAATAATTAAAAGCAAGAAGCCAGAAAAGTAGGGAAAACTTTTCCCAGTCAGACAGTGTCCCTCAAGTAGCATTTAATCTCACTATGAAAAACACTGTGATATGAGTATTAATATTTTTGTTACCAGTATTATAGAAGAGAGGAAATCAAAACTTGCAGGCCTCAAGATGAAGCTGGGGATAATGGCTCATGCTTGTAATCCCAGCACTGGAGAGGCTGGGACAGAAAAACCACCCCAAGCTAAGGCTAGCCTAGGCTATGTAACAAGACCCTGTGTTAAAACAGCAGAAATCCTAGGATCACAAGCAGATGTTTAAGTTCAAGAGGTGTGTATTTATTGCCCAATAAATACATCAGAACACATGAGTCAAAGAGAAGAAGAGCCTTGTGGGTATTGATGAGACAAACTAGGCTGTGTTGAGGGTGAAGAAAAACTTGGCAGTGATGACGCCACCTGCAAGCTATGTAGAACATCAGCTGTACAGCACTGGGGGTAAGTCTGAAGGAGCTGGCTGGGCTTAACTGGAGGTGAAAGCTTGTGTGGTGAGAAGAGGCGTGACTGTGAGACAGGACAAAGAAAAGGAGTTTAAGCTTTTGAAGTCTAAGAACTCATAAATGGTCAGGCAGTTTAAATGCAACACTCGAGAGGCAGAGGCCGGTGGATCTCTGTGAGTTCAAGGCCAGCCTGGCCTACAAAGTGAGTTCCAGGACATCCCAGGCTACTACACAGAGAAAACCTGTCTTGAAAAGACCAAAAACAAACAAAAGAACCAAACTCATAAATGACTCTGAGGTTTTGAAGTCTCAGGGACTATAATGCCAGACTGCAAATTCAAGACCAAGCAGTGGTTTAGTGCTGAGGAGTACAGGCTGGGTATCTCTCATCTGGAATACTCAGGACTAGAAATGCTTCATATGTGGGAGTTTTAGGGCCGGGAAATATTTGCACAGACCTTAGTTCATGAGCATCCCTAATCTGGAAATCTGAAAGGCTCCAAAATCCAAAAACATCATGGCGCTCAGAATGTCTGACATTTTTAAATTGGGGATTCTCTACATATTTAAAAAGCCTTGGTTAGTGGAGCAAGAGTCGACCCACACAGAGTTCCACCTTTGCAAGGATGGCCTGGCAGCATTCTATACAGCAGAATTAAAAGTGAAGAATCTTGGTGAAGATGCTGTTTACATGAGAGACTCTGAGTCTGAATTAGAATAATGCCAAGGGAAACAGAACTGAGACGAGGGAAAGCAGATAAAATTTAAAGATAGAAGTTGCCTGACTGAAAGTGGGTGGGCTCTGGAAAACGGGTATCAAAAATAAAGAACTGAACAAATTCATTACCTTTGCTCCCTTCGGAAACCCACAAAGTGGAAAAGCCATAAATCCACAAGATCAAAAGGAAAGAAAGAGCAGATATCAGTAACAAGATGTTGGAAGCTAGAGAACAGACCTGGGGTGGGGGAAAAAAAAAAAAAAAAGCTTAGCAAAATGAGTAGAATGAAGCCTCAGCAGGCAACAGGAAATGCTGAGGACAACTGACTTCATACCTTAACAGTCAAGATCACTAGAAAAAGACATTGAGTGCAAGCCAATAAGAAGTACTCCGTGGCCTCTTGCATCAGCTCTTATCTCCCAGTTCCTGCCATGCTGGAGTTCCTACCCCGACTTCCTTCGGTGTTATGAAACTGTAAGCTGAAATAAAACCTTTCCTACCAAAACAAACAAACAAAAACCCAAACCACAAAAGGAACCAACCAAAACAGAAGGGATTGGGAGATGACTCAGCGGGTAAAGTGCTTATGGTACAAACATGAGGATGAGGATGGAAATGTTAAGTGGTCCAGAGATAAGAGGTGCAGACAACAGCTTCCAGCTCTGCCCAGGGGAGCAAAGAGAGACAGCGAGGCAGTTCAGACTTGCAAAGTCAGAGGGAGGATGCCTGTGCTGACTAGTTTTATGTCAGCTTGGCACAACCTAGGGTCATCAGAGAGGAGGAGCCTCAGTTGAGAAAATGCCTCCATGAGACTGCAGTGGCTGTGGGCAAGCCTGGAGGGCATTTTCTTAATTAGTGATTGATGTGGGAAGGCTCAGTCCATTGTGAGTGGGACCACCCTTGGTTGGTGGTCCTGGGTTCTATAAGAATGCTGGCAGAGCAAGCCATAAGGGGCAAGCTAGTAAGCAACACTCCATGGATTCTGCATCAATTTATGTCTCCATATTCCTGCCCCATTTGAGTTTTGGTCGTGACTTCCTTTGATGATGAACTGTGCTGTGGAAGTGTAAAGCCAAATACTCCCTTTCCTCCCCAAGCTTCTTTTGGTCATGGTTTTTCATCACAGCAACAATAACCATGACTAAGACGCTATCTCTGGATGGAGCCTAGATCTCTGTGGCACTAGACTGAACTGTTGCCCTCAACTCAGAGAACATAACCGATGGATTGTGAACCCACACTTTGGGGGATGGCTGGTGCTGATAATTACCAAAATAAAAATGTCCATAGAACAAGTCAAAACGTAGCCCACATAAAAGATGGGACAGGTTTGAAACCAATAGCAACCTAAAAATACACATTTGGGTCACCTTAATTCCAGGGAAGTCAAAAAGGGTCCCCTAAAAGATAAATGGTCAGGGTATTTGTCTAAGCTCAGCAAAGAACAGCTTTCATGTTGTCATTGTTTTACAAACACTAATTCTCATTCAACTAAAATTCCAAAGAAATCGCTGACTAGATGGGATACTGAGAATTGTGGTGTTCAAGGGGTGCAGGGAGAGGATAAAGAAGCTAAACACACCTCTTGCTGACTGGAAATCAACAAGGAGTGCTTGATAGAAGGAAGTGATGTGAGCTGGCTGTTGTGAGAGACAGAGGTGAATACTGAAAACACAACTCTCCAAAAGGGGTAGAAGTGATTCCCAGGGGAGAAGGACTGGAAGGGGACACTGGGACAACTGGCTCTCACAGCAGGCCTTGCTGGGTGCCACAGTTGGCACAAGGTCTTTAGACAGGCAATCTTGTCTTTCCTCCCCCTCTGTGGTTGCTGCCCAGTAATGGCAACCACTGGCGGGAAAAGGTGGCTCGCCAGCCAGGCTGAGCCCTTTCTCTCAAGTCAAAGGAACCTAGGCTTTGAGAAAATCCTATATAACTCAAAACGGCTTGCAAGACTGCTTATAATCCGTGCAGGCAGAAAAGACTCTCACCTATGGGAAGGAGTACTTAATAAGGGCAGCTTTGGGTCATCATGAGACATGACCCTTGTCACGCTAACTCACCCTGCACCAGGAGCTGACCGCCCACCTGTTTGGCGTCATATGTACCAGAGCAGAGCAGAGCCAGGCTCGCTCTCCATGTCCAAGGAGACTATCTGTCAGCACGTGAAGAGAGCAGTGGTGATTAATGAGTTGTTGAGTCTAGGCTAAGAGCAAATGCTGAGCCTGAGCTACTCTGACTTAGAGCCAAAGGCCCTTCAAAAGATCCATTAAACACCAGTTCATCAGAGCCCAGAGGACCATATGCCCTAATTCTTTGAGTAATAGAGAACCCACTCTTAATTTACATGAGCTTCAGGCTGGTAAGACATTTGTAGCCATTCAAATGTGCCCAAGTACTCTTCTCAGAGTGCAGGATCAACCCTCCTGTGACTACACTTGTAACACTTGCTCATGCAATCACAGGCTCCCAGAAGTCTCCATAAAATCAAGGAATCCCTACTACTTTTCAGAGCCTGCCTGACCCCAAGCCCTTCTTCTCACAGCATTAACACTCAACCATCACCAGCTCTGGCCTGTCTTTACATTCTGATGGAAGGAATATACTCTGTGTCATTTGGGGGAAAAGATAAAACAGGTCCCAGGGATGCTACAGAGCCTGGCTGCATAAACATCTTTGCACTCTGTTTAGTGATAAAAATGGGAGGACCATGAAGTGACCTAGGAAAGAAAATCTGAGTAACATTTGCTTTTAGTCATAGAAATACTGTGCATTAAATCATCCACAGAAACTCTGAAAGAGTTAATAGCCCTCTAAATGTAGCCAGTCACACTTCACCTTTGACCCTTAAGCAAAGAGCAGCCCCCAAGGTCTGTTCCAGGCTAGGCCGGGGTTGCCCACCTCACGCTGAGCTTGATGTGAGTACATGATTCTCTTCCAGATTATGACATCTGTGCCCAAGCTCCCTGTGAACAGCAATGCACGGATAACTTTGGCCGAGTGCTGTGCACGTGTTACCCAGGATACCGATATGACCGGGAGAGACACCAAAAGCGGGAGAAACCATACTGTCTAGGTGCGTAGGAAATGCATTCCCAGCTCCTAGGGACAGGCTGTGTTCAGATAGCTCTGCTCTTTGTTGGATTTGCTTCGGCAGCAGGACCAGTTCAGGGGAGCGAATCTAGTCATTGGTTCCTCCCCTGAAGTCCTTGTACCTGTGGTGTTTGGTGTTAGCCTGTGGATCACCTGATAGCTTTGATCATGTTTATCAAGATAAATTATGTGCAAGGATGTCTTTAGGAGCTGGAGCTAGTCAGAGCCTAACTGAGAGGAGAGATAAGAGCTAGAGAAGAGAGACAATGTCCTCAGAACTCAAATGAGACCACAGAAGTATTAGTGTGTGGGGCAGGTGGGAAGAAATTTGGAGGGAGCTGAAGCCAGCTTCTGGGGCTGCAGCTGAGCAAACAGCCTCGCTTCCCTCAGTGGCCACAAGCAGGTTTCTTTTGTCACCATTGACTGTGGTTTCCCACCATGCCCTTCTAAGAAGGCTTCGGACGCATTGCCTCAAGAGACTGTGATCATCCTATGGGGTGATCTGGGGTCTTGGCCTCCTTTCCAGGGCTAATGAGACACCCAACTCTGAGCAGTGGGCCCAGGGAGGCACCTTTCCACAAATGGCACTAAGTGATTGACAGGTTTGGTGAAACTCCAGAATCAAAAGAAGAACTGAGACTGACAATAGACCCAAGTGAGAACTGAAGCTGCCTTGATAAACAGCCCTTCCCCTCTGTGCAGCAGGGCTCTAGAGAGAACATTTGGGGAAAGGTCTAACCATGAGCCTTCTGCAGCCTCCCTGGGCCCCCTGCTCAGAGTTAGGTGTTTCATTAGCCCTGTCATTTCCTTCTGATGACTAGAGAAACTTAGGTTCAACTTAGAGTACCCCTAAATCATAGCAGCTTCATACTTAGCATTAGGGCAAGGCCACCTCCATGTAGGCTTCATGTAGGGACCTCCAGCCTCTAGATGCCAGGGTAACAACCACATTGCCACACTCTCCCCAGCACCCTGATCTCCTGTCAGAGCTAGATCTTGGGTAGCTTTCCCAGTGAGCAGTTGGGAAGCTGTCAACGGCCTGAAGTTCAGAGGTAGGCTCTGTCTCCCACATGTGGGAAGTCTGAGGGTTGGGTCCTGGTTCCCATCCACTCCGACCAGGTGTCTTCATGCAGTGAACAGGAAATGAAATGCAGCCTTCCCCTTTTTCCTGTGGTGAGAAACATTTTTGTTTCCACCCCTTGCCACAGGGAACTGAGCCGGTGATGTACACGGTCCGTGCTGACTCTCTTATGGTCCGTTGTTTGATGATCTCATGGCTCATTTGACAGCTCACCAGGGGTTAGCTTGGGTCAATATGGAACAGGAGACTGCCTGGGGAAACCTCTCTCCGTGAGGCCCATGTGACTATTTACTTTTGTTAGAAGTAGCTTTTTCCAGTCACTGTCATGTCTCTTAACTGGGAAGAGACCATTCTGAAATGACCTTTGGGTCACTATCATGCTGTTTGCAACCTCCCATTTTAAAGGGGGAACTTAAACCTCCATACACCAAACTTCCTGTGAGAAGTCAGCTCCGTTGCTGGTCATCTTCCACGGAGCCCTGGGGAGCGCTTAGGGCTGGCCTCGATGTCACGGTCTGCAGGCGAATGAGTCTCTGAGGCACCAAGCCACATGACAGACAGGAGCTCCACCACTCTAGGTCTGTAATGACAGGCACATGGCCCAAAGTGAAGTTTTTATGTATGGCCTGCATTCCTAGCACTTGACTTTATTCTAGGTTTTCTTTGGTCCAGATCTAGAAGTCTCTCTTGCTTATACCAATAGAGGGACCAGGGTAATGTTGGCTGCTGTGTTGAAATTGTTCTATGCATTTGTTTCAAACCAGATATTGATGAATGTGCCACTACCAACACTACTCTGTGTGCACATATCTGCGTCAACACCATGGGCAGCTACCACTGTGAGTGCCGGGAGGGGTATATCCTTGAGGACGATGGAAGGACCTGCACCAGGGGAGACAAATACCCCAACGACACTGGTAAGGAGGACAAGCATAATAGCCCTAACGTATTCATGTTTCTATTAGATATTATGTAGAATGTCAGTTTGTAAATTACATATATATAGCAATAAAATTATATCTTAATGTATTTATGTAATTTTGTATTCTATAAATGTAGCTTATATGTGTAGCACATATTGTATTTATATGTATAATGAATGATGTTTCATGTAATATATGTACACATCCTGGGAGGCCAACCACTCCTCTAGGGACTCCGTGTAGGATGGGACACTTACAGGTGGGGGGAACCAAAGATCAAACTCCTTGTAAGGAGAGCTGACATGAGCAGTGGCTGTATCAGCTGTGGCAAGCTCGCATATGCTAGAAGAAGGTGGCATGCCTGTGGATAAATCAGTAGCACTTGGCTGTGTGTTCCCAGACGTCTAGAATGAACAGGGAAGAAGTCAGACGTACTATATTCTCTCAAAGAAAATGTGCTGAAATATGCATTTGAATCATTTCCATATATGGTGCCAGCCTATTTCAGCACAGCTCAAAATGCAGTCCATATCGTGTGCCCATCTGTGAACTAGTTGTTTGGTTACGATCAGATAAAAACAGAAAATGAGAGTGTGTATGAATTTTTACTCCAATTTGACACGGGACATTTTTTTTCATTGTAAATTTTATGCTTGTATTTCACATATGATCTTTTGAGCAACTCATTTTGTATCGGTCCACGGTCAGCTGCAAAATCTCTACCAGCTGGGGTGTCAGCATGGAGCTGTGAGGCTGCTGGACATTAAAACAACAGTCAGATTCCGCCCAGATGGCTGGTCACTGGCGCCTAGGATCAGCCTATGTGCTGGGTTACTTCTTTGAGTTTGAGGGAAAAAAAGAAAGAATAAAGCAAAAGGAAGAAAGGAGAAAAGAAAAAAGGAAAGAACTCCCAGATTGGTGGACAAATTCTTGAAACATTCACTCGCAAAGTAACTCTTATAACTCTGCCAAGTGCCAAGCTAGGCATTAAAATTTAGAATTTTAGCCTGTGGAGACCAGTGCCAATCACCTTCCAGCTAGAATGAACTTGGAGGCAAAATAATCTTCGCTACCAGTGTTGGCCAGACAAGTTCCCCGGAGAGAAAGCAGTTTAGAGGGCCAGAAGTTGAGCTCTGTACCATCATGAATATGCATGTTTGCACATGCAAAAGGGCACACACACTCTTACTCACAGTCAAGAGAGGTTACAGGGCCTGAGCCATCCCTGGGAAGGGAGGGGACTCCTGGGGTGAATCACGTGTACCAAGATGTGCTGGGAGATGAGAAAACCAGAAGCATCTGGGCGCTCAAGAGATGGAGCCTCAGCTTCAAAAAGGGCCAGGAGGCAGCAGACAGCTGGAGGCCAGCTGCCTCACACGGAACAACTACAAAGGCAGATTCTGAAGGGCAGCAAGGTTGAGTCATAGAGATGCCACCATGTGCAAAAAGTAAATGCAAAAGAGCTACTTGGAGCCAGCTCAGGACAGGGAGTTTAGGGACCCTGTGCCTGAGCTAGAGGGGCTGAGCATAGGGACACCTTTGAAACTCTGAATCCCATGGAACCTGCCCATCCAGAGGGCACACAGATCAAGGGACATCAATCTTTGGGGAACAAAGCTTAGTTGGGAAAATGATTTACAGACCATTTTTTATTCAAAATTAAAATCACTGCAGTTTGCCCCGTTGGCAAAGAGGGTAAGGGAAGGCAAAGAGGTATGCTGTATCTCTTAGGTTGCGTTCTTTATTGAAATGAAGGTGTTCATTGACTGCGGGTGCCATCTTTTAGCCATCAGCCCATTAACATGTGGGGCTATGGAGGAAATAGTCACAAGGAAGCAGCTTTCTAGTTTTTCATTGTAGAGTTGGCTTTCCAGCTGCCTGTAACAGTTGGCTGTGGGTTGCCTGAGTTGCTATAGATATGAGTCTTTTTCACATGGGTAGGTTGAAGCCTGGAGAAACCCAAAACAGAGCCAAACCATCAGAACAGCCAACATGTGTTTCTGAGGGTCAGGGCAGAAATCTATGCTGGGGAGCATTCAGATACCCATAACACAGAACTAGCCCCTTTCACAAGAAGTCCCTGCCTGGTGGACCAGAAACACTACCAGCAAGAAGAGAGACCAGATGGAAGTTCCAGGGACTTGTATAAGATTTGAGATGCTGAGACCATTTGTTCTCTGGTCTCCAGAAATTTCTATCCCCTGCAGTAATTCCTAGCTTCTCCATATGCATTTCTCTTTAGATCCAAGGGCATGAGTCCCTGTGGTCTATCAGCTCAGTAACAGGATCTGCTTCGGTGAGGAGAACTCAACTGTGTCCCACCTTCAGAAAGGTGAACTTATCAACAGAGAAGGGAGAGAGAAGCAGAGAGGTCTCCTTGCATTTTTTCTTGTTTTACTTTTTCTTTTATTTATTTATTTATTTATTTGTTTGTTTGTTTTTTGAGGCTCTCATACAGTTTCATATACTCTGTACCTTGGCCCATTGTGGTTCTATGGTGATCATCATCTACTGCAAACAGAAGGTTTCCTGGTGAGAATTGAAAGATACCCTAGTCTGTGGGCCTAACCATAAGTCACTAGGAGATGGTTCGATACTATGTCTGTATGACAGAATAATAGTAATAGGTTCTCTCCTAGGGTCTATGCTATAGGTATAGGATTCATCTTGTGGAGTAGGCCTCAAGTCCAATCAGAAAGCGGTTGTCTCGCTCTCTGGCTCGTGCTTAGCTGAGCTTTTCATTTATAGTCCAGGACAACGTGTCTAGGGATAGTACCGCCCAGAGTGGGCGAGGCCCTCCACAATCAATTAATAGTACCATTCCCCACAAACATACCAACAAGCCAATCAGTTCTGGGCAATCCCTCAAGGGAGGCTTTTGTCTCATATGAGTCTAGCCTGTGTCAAGTTGACAATTAAAGCTAACAAGGACCCTTGCATTCCATGTAATTACTTAAATGACCTTATAAACATCCAACAGGGCTGGAGAGATGGCACAGTGGGTAACGAGAGTGCTACACAAGCCTAGCACCCAAGTTCCCATCCTCAACACATAAAAGCCAGTGTAGCAGCACAGGTCTCTAACCCCAGAGCGGAGGTGTCAGAGACAGACAGATCCCTGAGGCTTGTCAACCAAGCAGTCTAACTAAAATAGCTCGAAGTTCAAGAGAGACGTGGCCTCAAAAAATAACATGGCAGGGCTGGAGAGTTAGCTCAGCAGTTAAGAGCTGGGCTTGGGTCCTAGCAGCCATATCAGGCCTCCTAGAACTACTGTAACTCCAGCTCCAGGTGATCTGGTGCTCTCTGGCTTCCTTGGGCACTGCATGTACATGGTGCATGTACATATACTCCATCACACACACATACACATAAGTAAATATTTGAATGTTTTTAAATAAAATAACTTGGAGAACACTGGAGGAAAACACTCATCCTATACCCACACACTCAAGCAAAATGATAATTTGTAAACGGGATATTGATATTTTTTAATTTATGTTCATTGGGTGGGGGGCATGTTTTGCCAGTGCCTGAGGAGGCCAGGAAAGGGTGTTGCATCCCCTGGGTCTAGAGTTACAAATGGTTACCAACTGTCTTATGGGTGCTGGGAACTGAGTCTGGTTCAGTGAGCAGTGCTCTCAACTAATGAGCCAATTCTCTAGCCCCAAAATTATAAGTTGTTTTTTTTTTTTTTAAAGATCTTATAGGTGATGATGTTCTGAAAATCACAGATTGGAAACTATCTTATGTCACAAACCTGAGTTCTAGAGCTAAACTTGGTAGGAAACCTGAACATTCTCAGATAAAGATGTTACCAGCAGATAAAGTGGCTGGAGCGCAGAAGACAGTAGCCCACTGTTCAGAGCACATGGAACAGGGCAAACCTCTTTCATTGTACCATATTCAGAAATACTTGGTTCCTCTAATGGTACCACAAATGGGAAATGTCCTTGTCCTTTGCTGGTGCAAGTCATCTGGTGATTTTTTTTTAGCATCAAGCCCTACTGAGACACAAAGCTTAAAGAACTTGCATCAAGTTGTAGGTCTCTTCCTGTTTCCCTCTGCCTCTTTCTCCCCCACCCTCCACATACAGCAATTTCATGTGTTTTGAAATAAATAAAACCCACTAACAAAAATTCCACTGTCAGGTCATTCACACTCCCCACAAGTGTGATCCTCAAAATTATTTCACACTGTTTACTCTTGATTTTCAACTTACAGTCTCCGCTGAACCCAATACATATATGCAGAGGGATTTGATTTGGTTTTATATTTTACAAAGAAGTATCATTATACCTGGGATCGGGGCTCTCCAGGTAGAAGTTGAGAAGAAACATTCAAACAGTTGTGAGAAAGGGCAGGCTCTTTGTGCACCTAGAAAGTCCCTGTCCTTCAAGTGCCTGGCCATAGAGACAACACTGCATCAAGACACTCTCTCCCCTGCCCCTGATCCCCTGATGACTCTGGGAACAGAGAGGAGAAGAAAGGCGGGGGGTGGGGGGGGCGACCCTGGAATCATTTGTCTGACAGCCGAGCCATGCTGCCACAGGAAGTTCCTTGCCTGGGAAGTTAGAGCAGGTGACCAGGGCTGCGTTAGTGCCCAATGGCTGTGTGGTTTGAGACTGGTCTCTGGGCCTGTTTTCCTCCGTGTCTGTGGACACTATTGATCCCCAGCCCCGCGGCCCCTTTACCCTTGGAACACTTTTCAAGATCTGCTGGGATACAACATAACAACGCAAGTCCTACCTGCCATTTATGTCCTTGTCCACTATCTGTACAAGTACTCAGACTCGAAAACATGTCCAGCTCTAACACCTTCTGTGTAGGGAACATTCCTTATGCTCTCTCAAGGGTGAGTAATTTCACATCTGAACAAGCAACTAGACAGTAAGACATGCTCACGGCGACTAGACCCCTCTGGACATGAGGCAGCTAAGCATTTCCATCTGCTTTGACAAATTAGTTAGCCCAGTATTTCATCGCTCTTTTTTTTCTTAAATAAAGATAATGATTATTGAGTATAAACACATGATGTAAAATCAGCTCTCCCTGTCTGGTATATGTTTTGAGTTTGAGGGAAGTTCTTTAGGGAGAGATATTTCTTAAGCTTTTCATTATCCAATGTCGACAGTGCTAGAGTCGGACAGATTTAAAATGGAAGTTTAGGACCAGTGAGCTGGTTGTCATACAAGGTTGATGGCCTGGATTTGATCCCAGAACCTATGTAAGGGTGGAAGGAGAGGGCCAACTCCACAAAGTTATCTGACCTTCACATGCATGCCTTGGCACACATGTACACATATGCTCATATACATGTACACATGCACACAGAGTATAACAAATTTTAAAACTATGATGATGATGATAATGAAGGCTAGCAGCATAGAGGGGTTTGTAGCCCCAGGACACCCTCCAATGACTTAAAAGATTGGCTCCTAGCTGGGTTGATATAAGGCATCTGACGTGACAAATCAGTGTTCAGTCAGTTTGATTTTTATCTTTGAAAACCCAGAGCTGGAGCCAGTTGAGACACAAGGGAGTCTGTGTAACACAATGGGGAGACAATGAAGGAAATGTTGGCTCCACTGTGATTAGCTTATGAGTCTTTATTTTTCAACTTGTGTTTATTTTCTGATAAAGTTTCTGTGACCCCAAGTGTCAATCAATACAGTTCAAAGGCTCAGAAACCACCAGGTGTTTCAAATAACTCTCAAGCTCTGATAATACATAGATTAGGGGGTTCTTAACATGGGCAATGTTAAAACCATGCTGATACTGTCCCTTACTGCCACCCCTAGGTGGCTTCGTGGAAGTAGATTGATTCCAAAGGAGTTTTCATAGCCCCCTGAGTGGGTGTTATGTACTAGGGCTGAGTTCCGAAACAGCCCAGTCAAGTTTTTAAATAGAAGTACTTTGTTCACTTGTGGCACTTCCCATATGACGCACATTCTTGGGTTTTTCTGGGTTTATTTGATAGTGTTGCCATAATATGTAAACCATTACATTTCTAATGCTCAGCATGTTTAACCAGACTCTCATAAAAATTAGAGCTCCATGCCCCCCATGTGGCTACTTAGTAGTACTGCAATTTTAAAATCTGGGAGGTCAACCAACTTGAGCTCAGGGCATATTTAGATATACAGTAAGTTTAATGGTGTGGTTTCCCTGGACCTGCCTGACCACATCTGGATGTTCTTAGAAGAAACTCTAACAACACCCTCCCTTTGTGCCTACCCCATGCCCCAAAGGGCCAATTGGGCCCTATAATTGCATGGTCTGCACACAGCACGTTGGGTAATCAAGTTACCTGACCCACCCCCAGGTCTTATTTGTCTTATCTGTAAGAGAACACTAAAGATTTATCAGTTCTAACATTCCACGATCCATATAACATGAGCCCAGAGCCAAGTGACAAGGCAGGTTTATCCTGCCATGCTAATATGCAACTGCTCAACCTCACCAACACTTGGAAAATTCAGCGGGGAATGTGAAAATAAGGATGCAGATACAGGCTTTTCTGTATGTGTATGTGTATCCCTCAACTGGTGGAATTACACCAAGTTCAGGTGTAAATTGTGAAGCAGAAATGTTCCTTTACCTTCACAATACCGTCCTCATGAGGAGGGGTGGAGTCGAGATAAGTGGGCATGCTCAACTTGACACACTGCATCACCTGAAAAGAATCTCAGTGAGGAATTACCTGAATTGAATTGGTCTGTGGGCGTATGGGGCCATAGTTTCTTGACGATGTTGATTGTTAAGTAAAGACCCAACCTAAAGGCAGGAAGCATCATTCCCCGTGTTTGGGGCCTGGGCTGTATGAAAAGAGGAGAACGTGGGCTGAGTGTACAATGATGCTCTTGACTTCGTATGACCAGCTGCTTCCATTGCCTGCCACCTTGACTACCCCACCGTGACAAGCTATGACCTGGAATTGGAAACAAAAATAAGCCTTTATTCCCTACCTTGCTTTTTGTCAGGACATTTCATCACACCCACAAGGAAGGACACTAGGGCAGATGGGTTCACTGGCAGTGGACAAGTGGCTCAGACAGATGGACAGCATATGATGGGGTTGTGCCCTCCAGGATGAAGAGGTGACTCCAGTTTCAGATACACACAGTAGAGATTGGAGAAGCAGATGACTGGGCTCTAGGGCTAGTGGATTTGTAGATATCAAAGGACAGAGGAATGGTATCCGCCTCTCCCAGGTGAGTGAGGCATCCAATAGAATGACGACTCATGTTGGGCCCCACTCAGCTGGGCCATGCTCCCCCTGAATACTGCTCTGTCAGAGATGGGGAAAGGAAGTGTGGTGTGAACTACAGCCTTGGTGTGAGAATTTGTGCTGCCCGTGAACTTCGGCCCTTGGAGAACAGCAAGATCGTGTCAGACTTATAGAGCCACCATTCTAGAAAGCTAGTAAGTGCACCCATTACTACACATGAAAGATGCTAGTAAAGGGACCATAACACGTGTTTTCACACATTTGAGACGTCTAAGAACAGCTGGCTCCAAAGAGCAGCAAGGCCTCTCCCTCTGTCCCCTTCCCTTTCCCCTGACCCTGGGTCAGGCTGGCTGGGTCAGCATGAGCACCTGAGAACCATAAAATTGTCAACACCTACCCCTTGCACCTTCCATGGTCAGCTTCTCTGTACCCCATGCCCAGGGACTGCCCTACTGGTCCTGCGTTCTCCAGGCATGTGTCCCCAACAGTCTCCCAGCTGGAACTGAGCCTGTCTCCTTTCCCAGGGCATGGGGACAAGTCCGAGAACGAGGTGAAAGCCGGGACTTGCTGCGCCACATGCAAGGAGTTCTCCCAGATGAAGCAGACAGTGCTGCAGCTGAAGCAGAAGGTAACACTGAGCTCGGCTGAGGGGAGGGTGAAGACCATGCAGGCATTTGGGGGTTGTGGGGGGAGAGTGAGCAAACCGATCATCCTAGTTGAGCTCTCACTGCAGTTCATGTCAATGAGATATGGGTTCTGGATGTTCCCCTTCGCCAGAGCACCCAAACAGCAACAGAACACAAGGCAAAGCTGGAGGTAGTGGGGGAAGGTTACTACAGCAGGCCTGGCAAT
The DNA here is from genome assembly GCA_907164525.1 of Lophiomys imhausi. Classification (NCBI taxonomy): domain Eukaryota; kingdom Metazoa; phylum Chordata; class Mammalia; order Rodentia; family Muridae; genus Lophiomys; species Lophiomys imhausi. The sequence continues at coordinate 215,055 of CAJQZJ010000363.1, read as the reverse complement.
GGGTACATGAAAATTTGCTGAGAGAGGAGAAGTGATACTGCCATGGCTTCTTACAGAAGGTATAAATTCACAGCCCTGGCAAAGCTTTGCCATGGCATTTGTCTGTTTTATGCATTGGGAACATTCTCTCTTAAGGCTTCTGCAAACTGAGGTCTTTCTGTGGTGCCATGTAAACTTTAGGTCTGAGGAAACGCATACCTCTGGAAACAGTCCTCTGAGTGCCTCATGTCACCAGGAATGAGGACCTTTCTTAAAAACCCCACCTGAGAGGCGGGTACCAGGGTGCTGGTAATGTCATCCAGCTGTGGGGGGGGGTGGTAATGTCATCCAGCTGTGCGGGGGGGGGGCGTGATGGATCAAGTGGCCCGAATTCTTGGGTGACTTGCTGGGCTGGTGTTTATTACACCTGAGGCCAGCGCACTTGCTGGCTCCTCAGACACTCTGAAAATGGTTCTTCAGCTGCCCAAACATAAACTTGCTGCTTTGTTTGTTTAATCGCTTCCACTCAAGGCTCTCGGGAGATCAAAGTGGTGTGCATAATCTGTTTAACTTTGGCAGTCAGTTATTCTAAAGGGCAAAAGGGTAAACATGAGACACTATCTCTTTTCCACGGCCAGAAAACTGGCAGCCGCCCTAATGGGAACCCCAGCTACCAGCTAAACCATCAAAACAACAGGCTGAGGAAGGAAGCAGCATTTCCGACCTCTGATGCACGGGCTGGTGAGGTGACAGTCAACGTTGCAAAGGCTCCTATGCACCGGTGTGTTATATAGTTGCGTAATCATGAGTGAAACAGGGACCTAGTCACAAATAGCTTGTGATGTAACAGAAGGCAGAAAACTTCGGCTGTGCTCCAATATAAACAAAGAGAAAGGAAGAAATATTTCCCATACAGATATCCCCAGGTCCATTTGAATTGATGTTAGCACTTTTAGAGGAAACCCCGAGGGTTTGTAGAAGCATTAGGCTCACTCACCCGTCATAGACTAGAGCACCAGGCTTGGGGGAGGCAGTTGATTATGATCCCAAGGCTTACAAAGCTGCCCTCACTCTCCTTCCCTGGAAGCAACCTATTCCAGATGGAGTGATTTTAAGGCACTCAAGATTGCAAGTTGTTCACACAAGCTCAGTTGCTGTATCTGGCCTTCTCTTAATCACCCTGCAATACCGTGTGATCCATGCAAGCTGAGAAATATTAAGAAGTGCGGTGACTGATGTTGAGATACATGTGACCCTCAGAGATTCCCTGATGCTTTGTAGGAATCACGAGTTTGTCTCGGTCCTTCGCTAGCTCTCATGTGCTTGGGTTGAGCAAGAATTGCTCTAACTTATGCCTCACTGTCCCCATACATGCAGCATGAATGCTGGCATCCACGGGGCATTATGAGAAGTGATTATGGGAGGCAGGGGAGGATGTGCCTGCACACAAGTGGAGGGCCACTTACCTGTCTGTGTGCATATGTGGAGGCAAGAAGTCAATGTTAGTTGTGTTCCTGCATCATTCTCCAGGTTATACTTTGAGACAGGATCTCTTGATGAACCTGGAGCTTGCCATTTTAGCTAGACTGGCTGGCTAGCAAGTCCCTGGGATCTGACTGTCTCCATCACCATGGTGTAGGACTGTAGATGTGTGCTTCCATGCCCGCCAAACCTCCTCCCTGTCCCTGGTTCTCTTTTTCTCTTTCTTTTCCTTCCTTTCCTTTCCTTTCTTCCATTTCCTTCCTTTTATTCTTACCCTCCATTCCCTTTCTTCTTCCTCTTTCCTTCTCTCAAACAGGTCTCATCAGTAACCCAAGCTAGCCTTGAAGTAGCTATGCAGTGGCGGATGATCTTGAACATCTGATCTTCTTGCCTCCACCTCCCAAGTGCTGGAGTCGCCATACCCAGCTGAGGGTTAATTTTCTTTAAAAAGGTGCCTCCTGGAATGCATGACTTCCCTGTGGTATGTGACACAGTTTTATATGCAAAGTGCCTACTCAAGAGGTCAAGCCTAAAACCCAGGCCTTGTCCTGAACCCTGGTGTAGAGCATTTGCTTTGAACATCCACTTGCCACTACTGATACCATCTGTTCTTTTCGTAGAATGAAGCCCAGATAAACATGGACCAAGAAGTGGGGGGTGGGAGGATGGGATGCTGGAGAGCAGCCAAACCCACAGTATAAGATGGATGCACACATGTTGGACTACACCATGAGTGTGTGGTAGGTAGAATACTAGCCACAGAAAATGCCCCAGGTCAAATCCCTGGGTTCTTCAAGGGAACAACTGGAAAAGAAAACCGCATAAAACAGAAACATGCAGAATATAAGGTACTTACAAGACCTGTCACTTTTTAACTAGCAAGGTTAACCATAGTGTTTAGATAAGGGTTCCTGGGTGGCAAATTGTTTGCCTAGTGCAGGAAATATTGTCCAAGTCAGGACTGGTTACTTTTGAAGCGAGGAAAGAGACTGGCACAAGGGGGATCTGGGGTGGCTGGGAGTTCTATGTGTTGGTTTGAGTGTTCACTAAATGTGCTTACTTTAATCATTTTATAAGCTGCTTATGTTAGTTCTATGAACCTTCCTGTTTGGGACTTGTATTATCTGTTAAGACCTCAGTGCTTCTCCTCCTTTGTTTTTGTTTGATTGTTTTGTTTTGTTTTTGTTTGGAGTCAGAGAAGTGATTTGGTGAGAAATGGAGCTTGAGGACAGGTAAAGAACCTGGCATTCAGATTTTAGTTGAGCAAAGAAAAAATGACAGCCACACACCATGTTGGTTCCTCTTTTGAAATTTACTTGCATGGTTAAAGGGATTGGTAGGAGTGAGTTAGCTATAGAGGACCAAGACCTCAAAGAGAGAGACACAGCCCCTCAGCAAGCCTGCTCAGCGGCTGGAGTGAGTTAGCTATAGAGGACCAGAGGAGAAAGAACTCAAAGAGAGAGACACAGCCCCTCAGTAAGCCTGCTCAGTGGCTGTGGGCCCACAAGTGTGATTAGCCTCCAAAGGCCACTGCATAGGGAGCAAGGGGTCTCTACCCTCTTAACCCAGCAGCCCATCCTTAAGCCACAGTGAGCAATTGAGGTAATGTTGCAAGTATTTGCTGAGCACCCACTGTGCCCTACAGTAATCTGAGCAAGGAGGAAATACAAACAGTATAGAATAAAGCCCTGCCTCCAATAAATGTACCTCTGACAGACAAGCCAACTGAACAGTGTGACTTACTGGTGACTGAATGGAGAGGGGAGATACCCATGCTTGGGAATTCAGAGCGCTGTGAGATGCAAACAGTGAGCAGGCTCACTGTGGTCCTTCTTCACTTTCCTACCAAGCACATATGCAGGCTCCCCAGGTGTAACACACACACACATGTCATAAATTTTTAAAGAAAATGTACATATGTACCATGAAATTTTAACCGCAAAGAATATTATATCATTTCCAAAAGATAGATGTACCTGGAGATCAATATGTTTAGGGAAATTAGCTAGACTCAGCTAAAAAAAAAAAATGCACGTTATCCTAGGTAAGTTTCTATTGCTTTGATAAAGACCATCGCCTAAAGCATTCTGGGGCAGAAGGAGTTTATTTGGTTTATATACAACTCAATGTCCATCACAAAGGGAGTCAGGACAGAAACCTCGAGGCAGGACCGGAAATGGCAATGGAGAAACACTGCCTGCTGGCTTGTTCACTGTGGCTTGACCAGCCTGTCCAGGGGTGGTATTGTCAACAGTGGGCAGGGCCCTCTTATATTAATTATGAATCAAGAAAATGCCCCCACAGGCTTGCCTACAGGATACTCTACTGAGAGCACGTTCTCAACTGATCCCGCTTCCAAGATGAACAGAGCTGGTCAAATTGACAAAAACCTAACCAGTACAAACGTTTTCTCCCATTTGCAGGGTTTTAGATTGTACATTGATACATAAAGGTATCCGTGAATCCATACCTGTGTGTGTGTGTGTAACATGAAAGTAGAAGGTAGACTGGAGAAAGGAAGGAGATGAGGGAGGGTTATGGGGGTGAATATAGTCCAAATACATGATGGACTTGGAAGAAGTGGCCTTTATGGAAGGAGATAGCACCTACTAAATATAGTTTCCATGGTGTCAAATTGATTACTGCTCATAAGAGACTTACAGCAGTGCCTGCTGCCTGGGACAAGCCTTGTATCTACCAGGTGCATGCTGAACAATCGCACTGAACATTCCATATTCAATGCCCAGCTAGCTCATGCCAATAACTCTCTAGGGTAGTTGCTTTAACACAAAGCAAATCTGATCTGAGAGATTGGTTATTAGAAGTCTATTGATTGACACTCAGGAGAAATACAGGCTTTACTCATATTGCTATAGTATTCCTCCCAAACATTCACACCCCACAGGCCCACTCCCTGATATTTCTGGGAGAATGTAGCTGGTCACTATCTTTCCTTCCAACTTACCTTGGGAGTGTGGAGTCTACAGACAGCTGAAACACCCGGGCTATATTCACTGACCCATCTTATAACTTGACTACAACTTGAACACTGGAGCCAGTCAAAATGGAAAAGCAACAGAAGCAGCGATAAAACCCAACCATGGTAGGTCTCCACCCCAAGCCAGGTTATAGAATTTTGAATACGAAGCTGTGATCATCTAGTCACACATTTTGTAGACATGGAGGTGAAAACTTACCTGAAGGTTGGAAGACTTACCTAAAGTGACTACTTTGTACAGTGAAGGCAGAACTTGCCCTCTGGATAATGATGGAGGCTGGACACTGGCATCCATTTCCCTGTGCAGCAGCCCTCATGGGTGAATGTTACCATCTGGTTTCTAGATGAGATCCAGGCCCTACAGGTGGAACATAGCAAGGCTGAGATTTCAGTGTTCCTCTACCCAAAGCCAGCGCCCCATACTAGTATTCATATCTCAGTGTCTCAACTAGTGGCTGATGGTAAAACTAGACCAGGATTCAGTAGCCAGAGTTGATCCATGGTCCTGAAAAGTAGATTTACTTTTGTTATTCCATCATTGGTCCCTGTCCCATGTACTCATTTTCAAGTTGTAGCTGCCTATGAGACACCAGCAGCGTTTTACTGGACACCAGATCACAGCAGTGCCCTCTTAGGACCCTGAGCCATGAGGCTAGATCTGAAACAACTCAATTTCGATTCTCAGATTGCACAAGACTCTCTCCACCCATCTTCTCTGTCAGTGAGGGAATTAACTTTGCAACTGTTCAGTGTCCACTAAAGTTTTCTGTAACCGAACTTTTAAATTATTATTTAACACTTATTTATTTATTACTAAATTCACTTATAACAAACACCAACAATTTCTTAACTATTAATCCTATAAATTCCTAAAACCCTTTTAACCTATCCACTAAACCTATTGATAATCATAACAACTACTTTCATAACCTTTTAGAATGATACAGTCTCTGGGGCAGGTCCTCAGTCGTCAGGAACACAGTATTTGTTGTAGATTCTTTAACACACTTAGCAGTCCTTTTTCTGGATCTCTCAGATGCAGGTTCGTCAGGGTAAGTTGGTTATTGCAGTCTCACCTTAAATAAGGCTTCATGCTTTCTTCTCTGTGGGAGACCCCAGCCGTCTGCAGGCCAACTTACTTCTTTTGAATCAGGAACTCAGCTGCTCTGCCTCAGTCCTTAAAGCCAGGCACCGTTTCCTTTAGGCCACTGTTTGGACAGATCAAACCCCTCTAGGCAAAAGCTGAGCCACAGGGTCCAGTCCTTGGCCTTTTGGTGTCTTGCTCAGGCTTTCTTTGCTCACCGGCTTCTTTCTGCTTCAGGGAGAGAGCTGGCCATCAATGGCCAGCCCTTTTTTCAGCAGGACTCTTGGAGCTCTCTAGCATCAGGGGCCTCTTCTCCTGTGGGCTCCACACACTGTCCTCAAATAGGAGGAACTCTGTTTCAGCTTAATTTGGGCTCCGCCCACTTAGCAGCTGAAAACAATGTCAGGCCAGATACTTTGTTTCTTCAAGTCTTGAGTCTTTCCTGTTTTTCCTGACTTCAAACTTGTTTTTCAGTCTATTGAGTCTTTCCTGTTTTTGCTGACTTCATGCTGATAATGCTCTTCAGGCCCCGAATTAAGAGACAGTATCAGAAACTCCTATATATTTCCTAAATCTAATTTATCTAACTCCTACAGAGACAGTATCAGAAACTCCTATATATTTCCTAAATCTAATTTATCTAACTCCTACAGTTTTCAGTCACAGGTTACTTGATTTCAATGAATGCTAATGTCACTCGTCCATGCAGTCCTCTGGCTTCCTCTAGAATGAGCGATCCAAGAGAGCAAACAGGGTATGAGCTACCGTGCCCACAGTCTCAGAAGCTGCACACTGCTGCCTCTGCCATACTCTGTTCATTAGAACCAGATAGCCAACCCAACAGTGAAAACAAGCCTCACCTTTGAAAGGAAGAGTATGGAAGAATTTGTAAACAAAGGTTTTTTTTTTTTTAAACCACCAAAGTTTCTATTGTCTGTTCGGAAGGTTGGTCCTGAATGTATGTGTGAACAGTTACCCACAGTCTTGTTCCTGGTTTCTAGGACCGAACATTCTTTAAGGAAAGGAGCCATGTCTTGGTTACCACTGGATCCATAAAACAAAGCATGGGTCTTGGCTTATAATTTATAATGAATATGTGTTTGAGTTACATGGTAGTTACTTGAAAGATTAGAAGTACAAAGCTAGCAATCTTTATTAGTCATAGTAACTGTGTTCCATGGATGTCTCTGTGGCTCTGAATGTACCAGGCTTCCACCACTGACTCACGAGGCTACTCACAAAAGAAGTTTGCATTGGAAAGTTCCTTGGCTTAGAAAGGATCTCTCTTGCCACTTTACTCTCTGACTTGCTGCAGTTAAGAGCAAAGTCATGAGAATGCCTTGCAGCTTCTACAGATGACTCTAACATAGACTTCCTTGTGCAGCCACCCTGGCTTTCTGACCCAAATCTGTCTTGTCTCTATAGATTGCTTTGTTTCCCAACAATGCTGCTGAACTGGGCAAGTATGTCAATGGTGACAAGGTGCTGGCCTCAAATACCTACCTTCCAGGACCTCCTGGGCTGCCTGGGGGGCAGGGCCCACCTGGTGAGTATGAAGAAGAGCCTAGGAAGCTGGTGGCATGCATTTCCCTCTCAACTCCTTAGGACACAGGCTGTCTGTGACTTCACACTCAGTGAGGTTAGACAGTGTTCTCTAGTGTCCTTCCACCTGTTCTCACAGGTAAAAGTAGATGTGCAAGGTAACATGTCTGTACAATGACAGGCCATTGGGAGTTGGGTCTTGAAGCTTGGGAAGAAGGGGTGAATTTTTCTGGGATAAGATAGGACTTCGTGACATATCAGCTCCTGACAGCACCCCTATTCTACTCCAAGTAGAAGATAAGCATCGAAGAATCTCCAGTGTGAGATGGTTGAATTAGTGGCAAGCCTATCTCTTGGCATGTAAAAACTCCTTGCTTCAACTGCAGACAGACTGCTGTCCAAAAAGGACAAAACTTGGTAGCAGGGAAGTCGACAGCCTAGCTCTGCCAAGACAGGGTAGGTTAGTCCTCCACAATCCCTGCTCTACAATAAATGTCTGTCAGAGAAACAGGACCAAAAGGCTGAAGACTGATGCTGGAATGTGTGGAGAGAAAAGGGGAACTGTCCAGGCAGTCACTGGTTTGTCATTTCTTAGTATTGAAAGCTGCAGGCCCTGCACTTCCTATATAATCAGATATATTTATCCCTCTCAGGTCTCTGAGGTGGTTGAAGAATAGACAGCTAGAGTCTCATAGTTAAATTTTGAGTTGTTTAGGAATCAAGAGGGCGTTCTAGATCTAAGAAGATGGTTATAATAGTGATGCAAGTTAGTATGAAAGCTAAGTCAGTTATAGAACTTTAAATTCATGGAGATGGTTAGATGGTAGAATGTTAAAGTCAGGGGCCAAATATGTATGAACTGGACATTGGGAAGGTATACTGGGCCATTTGACTCTCATAAATGTGGCATATTTAATTCTGCTGTTTTGTATAGAATTTACTGTTATAAGAAAAAGAACCATTTGTTGGATTGAAAAGGGAAGCTGTTGGGGGGGAAGAGGGTGGAAGGGTGGGACAGGAAGGGGGAATAGGGAAGGGTTTGTGACTGAGATGTAACTTGAAGAAAAAAAGTACTAATAAAAAAAAGATAGGACTTCTAATAATCATTTTTTTAAGCTGAACATAGTACTACACAGCTGGAATCCCACTACTTGGGAGCCAGTGGGAAAAGGATCAGGAGTTAGAGGCTAGCCTGGGCTACATGGTGAGCTCCTATCTCAAAAACAGTTATTTTAAGTTAATGAGAAGCACTGTGAAAACTATTATTTAAATTCACCCTAGGAAAACTTTAGCATAGTGTAATAGACTCAAATTTTTTCAGTTCCACTAATTACAGGCAGCCCCATTACCGCTTTCCTCAAGTCTTTCTCTACTTTCTCCTATTGCTTCATGCATTTTCAATTATATTCTCACTCCTATCATACTGTAAGTGGGATTTGTTGAGGTATGGCTCATATCGTGCTTTGTCTAAGGAGCCAAGGGCTCTCTCCTTACAAACTGATTCCTATCCCAGTGGCCCCAACCCCTCTGTAGGTGGATGCCCTTGCTTTGCATCTCCAGGCCAGTCTACATGTCACTAGAACAAGGACAGCTACAGGAGAGCCATTGGCTGTTGGCTTTCTTAATAAGTGAGTGACTCACCAGTTTGCCTTCCAGTTCAGCCATCAGGTTTCTAACACGGTTTGAGCTGTCCAGGGTCCTTGAGGGAAACAGCATGATTTTTTTTTTGATTTTTTTTCCTTTATTTTTTATTTCTTCAAGTTACATCTCAATCGCAGTCCCCTCCCTATTCCCCCTCCAGTCCCACCCTCCCACCCTCAACCCCCCATCCTCTTCCCTTTTTTTTTTTTCTTTTAAGTTTAAGGTATATCTTATTTCCCCTACAGTTTCCCCTTTCAGTCCAACAAATGGCTCTTTCTCTTATAATAATAAATACAATACAGTACAACAGAGGTAATTAGGCCACAGTTATGAGGGTTATGTGGCTTAACGTACATTCCCAATGACCAGACCATATGTATTTGGTACCTGACTTTAACATTCTACTATCTAACCATCTCCATGGGTTTAAAGTTCTATATCTGACTCAACATTCATACTAATTGCAACACAATTTTAAAAGTATCTTCTTAGATGTATAACACTCTCTTGACTCCTAAACAACTCAAAATTTAATTATGAGACTCTAGCTACCTGTTCTTCACCCACCTCAGAGACCTGAGAGGGATAAATATATCTGATTTTATAGGAAGTACAGGGCCTGCAGCTTCCCACACTAAGAAATGCCATACCAGTGGCTGCCTGGACAGTTCCCATTTTCTCTCCATGCATTACAGCATCGATCTTCAGTCGTTTGGCCCTGCTTCTCTGACAGACATTGATTGTAGAGCAGGGGTTATGAGGACTTACCTACCCTGTCTTGGCAGAGCTAGGCTGTCGACTTACCTGCTTCCAGGTTTTGTCCTTTTTGGACAGCATTCTGTCTACAGTTGGAGCAAGGGGCTTTTCCTACCAAGAGATAGGCTTGCTACTGATTCAATCATCTCCCACTGGAGATTCTTCGATGCTCATCTTCTACTTGGAGGAGAATAGGGGGTGCTGTCAGGAGTTGATATGTCTTGATATAAAAAAAATCCAAAGTTATGAAAACATCTTTGAATGCCATATTCTGCAGATCTCTTGAGGTTTTTGAAGAGGCCCTATCTATCTCTTATATTAGGGTAAGCAGATGTTGCTTGTCTCTTAGCAGGTTTATTTCTGATTAGCTTAGCAAGTAACTATAATAGGCTGTCATAGTACCTAACAGAATGACTGGCTTGCATAACCATTAGTTTGCATTTCTTAATTATCCTAAACAGTTCATGACAGTTAGTAGTAAAAGGCCGAGACATCACATTTCATTTTTTTCTTTACCTCAGCTATCAGAAACAATGAAATTATGCAATTTGCAGCCAAATGGATGGAACTAGAAAAGCTCATCCTGAGTGAACTAACCCAGACTCAGAAGGACACATATGGCATCTATTCACTTATAGTAGGATTTTAGCTATATAGTAGAAGGTATCAATACTACAACTAACACACCAAAGGGAACTTGGACATAGACTTCTTATTTTTAATTTTTAATTTTTATTTATTTTTTATATATTAGTTATATTTTTTCTATTTTTTAGTCTTTTTTATCTATTGTATGCTTATTGATTTGTTTGTTTAGTAGTTCTCTCTCCCAGGCAACGAGACACTTTTCACTGATGGTACTGCTTCATAGATCCCCAATGAATGAAGAGGCTCTTGGCCCTCATACGACCTCTCAACTGAGATGAGGGACTGTTATATAAGGACACCCCACCCCAGAGAAATGGGATGGAAGGGTTAGGAGGTAAAGAAACAGCATGATTGAAGATGGGCTTCTGCAATGCATGAAGAATTTATTGTTTATTTCTCGTCTTGGTTGCTTTCCTATGAGATGCACCAGGGTGGCTAGAGAGCTCATGAGGTTCTCTCATTTATAAACAGAAGTTGCACCCAGAGCCCATCATGAATTGCATTCTACCACTGAACGACCCATACCGCCATGAATGCATTCTAAAGCAATAGTACAAGAGAGTGCACTGGGCTGGACCCTTTGGCTTTGGAGATAAGGTGTGACTCCAGTTCTCTGGCTTCTACTGTCATGACAGGGTCTTTCTGTTTGTATATCAAGGTCCTACATTTTAAAGGCACTTTGACCCACACTGATCTCTGATGTTTACTGATTGGATGGCTGCAGCTGATGTCTCACCTCTAGCCTGACTTTCTGCTCTTAGGCAAAGAATAGTCACAGGAGTGATTGGTCCCCCTTCCCAAATAAACTCTTTCAATATGTACCCTGACATGGGTATGGAGATCTGGGACATGAGACATGTTTGAATGGAGCCTTGACTGCCTTCAACTTTGCTTTAATTATTCTGTGAACTAGAAATGACTTCTCCAACATGAAAGCCTAAGTTTTCCAGAGCCTGAAATTATTCCATGTTGTCACTGTGTTCTATTGGTAGGAGCTAGTTACAAGTGAAAAGTCAACTCAAGAGACACAATGTCGCACAGGGATCAACCCAGTCTCTCCAGTGCAGTCATTTAGCAGGTAACCTTTATAAACAGCCTACTGACAAGCACCCCTCCGGGAGAGCACAGATGTATAACACACAGCCTGTGTTCTCATTAGGCTGATTGTCTGAAGTAGATTCAAGCTTTGTGTTCATCCACAGTCAGGATAATGACCCTTCCACCAAACAGAAAAAGTTAACTCAAGATGGATTGAAGACCTAAATGGAAAACACCAAAGTCATAAGAAGTGACATAGCCATGGACTTTTCAGTGATTTCTTAGACATGTTTCCAAAAGTAGAAATAGACAAAATCGAAATTATATCAAACTTAAAAACTTATGTGTATAAGTGAAACAGTAAAAGAGGTCAAAGGGCAACCTATAGAAAGTGTGAAAATGTTTGTAAGCCTCTTACCTAATGAAGGGTTAACATTTAGGATGTGCTTTGAACATAATAATTTAACAGTAATAAAACTCAAACTGATTAAAAGATGGGCAAGTAACTGGAATAGTCATTTCCTCAAATAATATAAACAGTCAACAAAGCCATTAAAATCACTCGGTATTGCAAATTATTAGAAGAAAGCAAACTAAACCTACAGTAAGATAGTCACATTATACCCACCATCAGAAGAAAAGGAGAAGGGAAAGTTAAGCAGTAGTCAATGTTGGGGTTTGGCTATAAAGTGTACCTCCCCAAAATCCTCCTGTGTTGGGGCTTGGTCCCCTGCTGGTGGCATCATTTTGGGATATGAGATCTGGAGCAAGTCCCTGGAGCCATGTCCTATGATCTGTCTTGTCCCTAACACTTCCCTGCCTGCTTCTCTGTTTCCTGTGCATCATGTTGTGAGCTCTGTCTTGTTCTCTCCACCATGATAGGCTGATAACTCTGAAACTATTAGCCAAATTAAATCTGCCCCTAGATTTGGTCACAGCAACTAACTAATAGAGCTAACTAATACAGAGAGAATAAAGGAAAGTTATAAAGTGTAAAATAATTATTTATTTTCAAAGAAAATAAATTAACATGTAGCCAATATGAGAATGTAGTGAAGTTACTTTAAAATTTTTAAACTAGATCTTCCATATGGGCCAACAGTCCCACTTCTGTATACATATACATCATATACATATACATATACCCCCAAAAGAATGGAAAGCAGGTCTTAAGTACCCATGTTCATACCACCACTCTCCAGGCCAATAGATAGATGCTACCTATTTACTCTTTGGTAGGTGACTAAAATAGTAAAATATGATACATACATATATAAAAATAAGTTAACTATTGTTCTACCTTTTGATGATACATAGACTAGTCTTGGAGACATTGGACTGAGTGAAAATAACTCAGTTTTTAAATGGGCAAATACAGCCAGGCATGCTAGAACATGTCTGTAATCCCAGTATCTGAGAAGGGATCTCAGCAACCACAAAGGTTTAATCTCACATGATGAAAACGTCTGAGAGATCTGTGGTACCATTTTGTGAGGGTACCCAACACTTGTGAATTGCACATTTTCAAATGCTTAAGATGAAAATGCTTGTATTATACATTTTGTGCACGGTTCTTTTAAGTACTCTAATTGCCTGCACTCTTTTCCCACATTCTGCCTGACTGATGTTCAGGCTCAGAAGTGAACATGCTACAGTCTGTATCAAGGTTCAGCCCCTCAACTTAAACATCTGTGGCCCTTAAGGAGACAGGAGCTTCCTGGAGACCTCATCATGTGACAGACCATGTGGTGCATGGATGTCTTAAATGGCAGTGCAGGTGTGACCCTTCCTTTATTGCAAGCTCTACCCAAGTCAGCATGGCTTTTCATAACTCTTTCTATAAAGGTAGAGGAACCCCACAGATTTCTGAATCATCCTCCATGATAAAACTGTATGAAAAAAGTTGGGTAACAACTATCATCAACCAGGTACAAAAATGGTCATATAGCCAGTTCTTAAACACTCCCAATATTCTGTTGATGCAGGCCTCAAAGAAATTTATAAAACAAACTTGCTGTCTACAGAGAGCCTACAGGTAGTCTAGATGGATAAATATATCTGTGTGAGAAGCTGAACGAGAACAGAGCATGGACTCCTTCTAAAAGGACACCTACTGATGCTCTAGACCATTGTGTCAGCAGAAGAACTCAAGTCCAAACTTAGTTCTTCCTGTTTTCAAACAGCCAGAAACACAGATTTTTTTGCATGAAGTCCCAGAATTTTTACACAGTAGGAATATTCAGAGGCAACAGTTGCTTCTAAGACATACATGTGATCATCATCATACTTCATGAGGAAGTGGGCTGTTAATTTGTACATGTTGAGATGACTTGGGGTGTACAGTCTGTTGTGTTTCAGTGGGGTGGAAGCAAAGCAGAGGAGAGGAAGGCTGGGTGGTACGTCGTCTCAAGGTCTGTTGGGGAAAGACAGGGTCTGCTCTGTCACGGGGTGAAGAATATCTTGGCAGAAAGATGAGACTGAGCAAGTATGGGATTGAACTTTGAGTAAAGGAAGCCACTGCACGGTTTTCTCCTTCTTCAAAGTTTGGCTCCTTACAGAGTATTGGGATTATAAAGAACTAGCTTAATGACATAATCTAGCATCTGGTTCACATCTGAGTCACCTCAGGGTCTGATTCTGCTGACTGTTATATCACTCAATAGCTGCTTGTTTATTTTGCTCTTGCTTATGTGTGTCAAAAAAATTATTTTTTTATCGAATGTTACACATCATTTGTAGATAAACAGCAGAGCCTAGGGAACTTGGTCATCACTCTGAGACAGCCCCTCTTCTTTTGTCAGTTCTGTACCAGGAAGTTGAGTCCTCCTAATGAACAGTTGAGTTCATTTGGGACTTCTTTGTCACTATATTCACCTTTGGCACTTCACAGTCTTCAAATGTGGGATACTGTTCCTTTGTGCTGAGCCAAAACTAATTTCCTCTGTTTGTATTCCACTCTTGGCTTTCTGCAGTTTCTACACAATTCTCTATATTCTTGTCCTCTCCTCAATAATAAATTCCTTTTACTTCATATTTCATTCTAGAGTTGTGGGCATAATGGAAGTTTCACTTTTCTTTGTCCTGTGCCTCCAGGCCTTGAATAAGAAAGACCTCTTCTTTATACTCATACCTAGAGAACCATGGATAGATAGTAGAGCATTTGCTACCTGCCCTTCACAAGAAGTGAATATGTATGTCTATAGGAGAAAGCATTTGCTCCTCATCTTGGGAGACTGAGTATTTTATGGTAATGGTTAAAAGTAGGAAAGTTCTATAGTTATGAAACACTCAATAGAGCTTCAAAGAATGGGTGAGGAGTGATCAGTATTGACAAAAGGCACCAGCTATAAGTCAAGAGTTGAGGCAAATGTAGGAAAGGTGGAAACTTAGCAGACTTTCAGTGCTTACTGTGTGTGAAGTGCTATGCCATGTAGTATGTGTATGTATCTAAATTTTTATCTGATAACAACCATTGTATATTAAAGTTGTATTCAGATTTGGAGATAAGAGATTAAGGCTCAAAGAGCTCAAGCAAACTGACAGGGACTTAAATGTAGGCCTCTCTGATGGTAAAACTTCTAATAGTGATGTGTGTGTGTGTGTGTGTGTGTGTGTGTGTGTGTGTGTGTGTGTGTGTGT
>CAJQZJ010000363.1:189397-200238 GCA_907164525.1 Lophiomys imhausi | reverse complement strand
TGTGTGTGTGTGTGTGTGTGTGTGTGTGTGTGTGTGTGTGTGTGTGTCTATGCTGTGTGCATAGAGGCCAAAGATCAACATTTTAGTGTCTTTCTAGATCATTGTCTGCATTTCACATTTCAGATAGTCTGTCTGACCAACTATATCAACCCACTCACCCTCTGGGACCAGAGACATGCTTCACCACACCAAACTTTTAAATGGAAACTATGCATCTGAACTTGAGTCTTTATTTTTGTGCAGAAAGCAGTTTATCCACTGAGCCATCTCCCTAACCCGAAACCCACGTACTCTTAAACACTCTCTAAATAACATTACATCCTCCTGTGATCCAGGGGCAGAGAGGCGAAGAGCAGGATATGCTTAAAGGGGTAAAGCACGTAGATCACTGAGTTGGGAGGTTGTGGAGCTAGGGATCTACTGTAGGAAGATCCTCAAGCTTCTCACTTGAGAAGAAGGGTGACAGGGGGCCCAAGAAAAGAGAGAAAGGTGAAGTTACTTTTAATTGTCTTGAGTTTACATTCCCATGGACACATTGATATAAATACCACAAGGCAAAGAACAATGTCTAGAGTGATTCCTAGACTCTGTAGTTGTCCTTATTATGGGGTGAGAGCTAATAAGATGTTCTTAATTACAGGCTCACCAGGACCCAAGGGGAGCCCTGGATTCCCTGGTATACCAGGCCCTCCTGGACAGCCTGGACCACGAGGCTCAATGGGACCTATGGGACCATCCCCTGACCTGTCTCACATTAAGCAAGGCCGGAGGGGCCCTGTGGTCAGTGTCTTCTCTGAGATCCATGTAATACTGGGGGGAAATGTGTTCTTGTCCTGTTTGGTTTTGTTTTGTTTTCAGTTAAATCATCACATGCTTATGTCTTCTAGGGCCCACCAGGAGCACCAGGAAGACATGGCTCCAAGGTAAGTCAGTCTTATAAATGGTCCTTAATCGCTGCAGGTCTGTTTCTACCCACGTGGATGTCTAAAGAAGCTCAGCAAACCCTATTTCCCTTCCCTATGTTGCATGTAGCAAAACTAAAACACAGAATCACAAATTGAGAGGAGAAACCCCCACAATCTCTAATGCTTGAAAATCCTAAACTTTTGGAGCATTGTGGGGGAACGGAATTTTGAGCTGGGTGTTGTAGCTTAACCCTCGGTGAGGAGAGGATCACACTTGCGCTTCTCACTAATCTAAGTTTTGTAGAATAGCCTCACTTGTTTAAGTGGAGAGCCCCACAACTCCATTCTATACAAGCTGTGGCTTCCCTGTGGAAAGCTGATGGCTGCTCGTCTCATGTAGCAGCCAGTATGCCTTCCTTCAGAAAGGCTGGTGTTTCACACATTGCCTAGAAAAACAGGATTCCTCATCAGATCTGGTTTGAAAATATGTACCCTTGTGAGAACTCAGCGGCTGAGCCACTCAACCCAAGCTTGCCAGTTCAAATAAGAAGTCCCCTGAGCCCAGCTCTGACTCCAAATTTATTTCCCATAGAAAAGGCTTATTTCCTGCAGGAGGGGGGTTGTGGGGGATGGGTGTTTAACTAGAGACTTTGGTGCCTACATCTGCATGCTCCAGAATGCTAACCCTCACCTTTCGCTTTTAGGGGGAAAGAGGAGCGCCTGGGCCCCCAGGGTCTCCGGTAAGTTGTGGGTGTGGCTCTCAGGGCTGTGGCACTCATAAAATGGTAGAGTGGGGCTGGTGGATGGCTCAGTGGGTGAAGGCACTTATAATTAAGCCTAATGACCTGAGTTCAATTTCTAGGACCCAAATGGTGGAAGGAGAGAACTGACTCCCACCCCTTGTCCTCCAACCTCTATAGGAGTTCTATACATGTCCTCCTACAGTTAAATAATGTTCAGCATTTTTTAAAGAATGTATGAGAGGGTCTTGGTGGCAGAAGCTTGACCACCTCTGCTGTCACGCAGGCAGTCAAGTCTTGGTTAGGAGGAAAGTTGTAGACACCTTAAGCAGCTGGTTTGGATTTTTAAAATTCGTTTTCTGCTGTCACTTTTTCTTTTACCTCTGATAATCTTTATGTGAAATATCTCCTCTGAAGCCCACTATGTTATGAATCCATTTCCACATGCATTGTAAGATGCCTGAAAGAAGGACTGAGGATATGGCTTAGTACAGTGCATGGCATGCAGGCAAGGGGACCTGAGTTCAACCCCCAGAGTCCATGTGAAAAAGCCAACGCTAGTAGAGCACACTTGTAATCCCTCTCTGAAGAGACAGAGACAGATGGATGCCTGGGGCCTGCCAGCCTAGCAGAAGCAGCATTTCCAGGCTAGTAATAGATCCTTACTTTAAAAAAACAAAGTGGACAATGCCTGAGAAATGTCAACCAAGGTTGGTTTCTGACCCCTATACATACCTGCACACCCGCACACAAACACACACACACACACACACACACACACACACACACATGCACACACACATGCACACACACATACACACGCACACACGCACTCATGCACATACATGTACACACACTCACTGACTTAGTTACTTCTTTTTTATTGCTGTGTTAAAACACCATGGTCAAGGCAATTTATTTATTTATTTATTTATTTATTTATTTTTAAAAAGATTTATTTATTATTTATTTATTTATTATGTGTTCTGTCTGCAGGTATATCTGCAGGCCAGAAGAGGGCACCAGATTTCATTATGGATGGTTGTGAGCCACCATGTGGTTGCTGGGAATTGAACTCATGACCTCTGGAAGAGCAGCCAGTGCTCTTAACCGCTGAGCCATCTCTCCAGCCCTCAAGGCAATTTATTAAAGAAAACATTTAATTGGCTTAATGTTTCAGAAGTTTAGAGTCCATGATCATCATGTCAGGGAGCGTGGTGGCAGGCAGGCAGGCATGGTGCTGAAGGAGTAGCTGAGAACTTGTCACAAGCACAAAGTAGAGAGCTAACTGGCAATGGTATCAGGCTTTTGAAACCTCAAAGCCTCCCTACAGTGACATACCTTTCCTAGTAAGGCCACACCTCTTAATCCTTCCCAAATAGTTCCATCAGTTGAGAACCAAGTGTTCAAACAAATGACTGTATGAAGGTCATTCGCATTTAAATCACCACATTCTACTCCCTAGCCCCATAGGCTTGTGGCCATATAATAATGCAAAATTCAGTTAGTGTAGCTTCAAAAGTCCTCATAGTTTTTCACAGTCTCAACACAACTGAAAGTTCAAAGTCTTCTGAGACTCAAGGCAACCTCCTATTTGTAACCCCTTGTAAAACAAAAAAACAAACTACATGTTTTCAATAGATGATGACACATAATGCACATTACCATTCTAAAATGGAGGAGTAGGTGCATAGTGAGGAAATTCTGAACCGAAACAGGATGGAAAACCAGCAGGGTAAACACCAAATCCTGTAGCTCCACATCTGATGTCAAAGGGCTTAGATGGCTCTGCTCCCCCAGTTTTTTTGGCTCCAGCACATTTCTCTCTCAGGCTGATTCAGCTTTCTGTATGCAGCTCTCCCTGGTAGATATTCCGCAGCTTTGGTACCTCAAACATCCTGAAGTCTCCAACACAATCCAGGCTTCATTTTCACAGCTTTATGCAATGTCCTCTCAGGAACTCCACCCAGGGATTTCCCAGCCATATATTTGGCCTCAGCTCTCCTTAACTGTCATGAAAATTCCACAATCCCTTTACTCCTGTATCCTTCCTGAATCTAAATCCAGGATCACGTGGCCAATACTGCCAAGTTCAGGTGACTGCTTGGGATGGAGTCTGGCCCATCATTGAGTTACAATTTCATAAGTTTTCTCTTGTTGCTTTTCTTTAGGAAAAGCTAATTCTTTAGGTCTTTCCCTTCACAAATTTCGGGATTAGCCAGGTAGGGTCTTGCCTGAGGATGCCACTCACTTTATTCCATTTTCTATAGGGACTCTCCTTATGTTTTTCATCATAAGCCTTGGTTTCAACATTAAACTTTCTGCCATTTTTTTCTTTTCAGACTGTACATTTTGCATTTCTTTTTTGCCCTGCTCTGTTGTGCTGACTGTAGAAAACTACGCAAGAATGATTACTAATAAACATGCAACAGAGTCAATATTAGGCTGTCTTGAAATCTCCTCTGCCAATGAAATTAATCCATTACTTTTCAATTTTGCCTCAGGCTAAAATTGCCTCTAGTAAGCTATAGAACTGTCTTCCAAACTCCTACTGGAATGGCCTATTAAGCTCTGTAGCATTCAACTACTTTCCTATTCCAAAGTCCCAAAATCTTCATACATTCCTCCAAAAAGCAGCACACTCAGGCCTGTCACAGCAATACTCCATCCACTGGTACCAGTTACTGACTTTAACTACTTTTCTGTTGCTAAAACATCATGACCAAAACAAGTTATAAAAGAAAGCATTTAATTGGCTTACAGTTTCAGAGGGTTAGAATCCACACTATGGTGGGGAGCATGGCAACAGGCAGTCAGGCCAGCAAGGCAGGCATAGCACTGAAGCAGTAGTATCTGAGAGCTTACATTTAATCCACAAGAACAAAGCAGAGAGATAGCTGGAAATGATATGAGCTTTTATAACCTCAAAGCCTACCTCCACTAAACACACCTCCTCCAATAAAACCACACCTCCTAATCCTTCCCAAGCATTACACTAATTGAGTACCAAGTAGTCAAACATATGAGTCTATGAGTACAATTATCGTTCAAACCAATATACACACATACACACACACACACACACACACACACACACAGAGAAAGAGAGAGAGAGAGAGAGAGAGAGAGAGAGAGTCAGAGAGAGAGGGAAATTAGAATAGAAATATATATGTTATAACCCAGAACACTTGAGAATTTAACCATTGCTGTGCTAGCAGGTCAAATGATCACTCTCTCCAATAAAAGAGCCAAGGGGCTTCCTGGGCTTTTTCCAGAAGAAACTTGCTATATGTATGTACAAAACCCGGGAGATTAAAAAACGAGCAGAAATATTAGAAAATGCATCAAGCCTGCTGCTTCTGGAGAAGTGGGTAGGTGCTCTGAAGAAGAACCAATGGCCTGGTTTTTGGCCTCACCTCCTGCTGCTGCTATTAGCTTTACAACCTCAGGCTTTTACCTAACATCTCTTGACATTTGCTCCTCATCTACACAGTGAAATATGTATGGTTGCTGCACTCCCTGTATGTGTTTGAGAGAGCCAGGTGACATTAGGATGCTACATGTAAGTATGTTACATCTTCTCATGCAGCTTCTAAGATAGAGCTGCTGAGTGACAACCATCTTGGGTGTTGGTAATGATTTTACCTTTAAGATTCTAACAGACTCAGAACATGCATGCTAAAATACTTTTAGGTTTTTCTGTGGACCGTGTTCCACCATAGCAGTGCATGAAAATTAAAGCTTACCAAATATTATGCTTGATGAAGAATGTATAATAATAGAATTTGATTTGGTCCTTTCTAGACAAAAAGGATAGCCAATAAGGAACAACATATACTGTTTCATTTAGTTGTTCATCTTATAAACATACTAATAATTTCATTTTTTAAAAAAAGAAGAACAGAAAACATTAAAACTATTAGTTCTTTCTAAGCCCTTTGCATTCCATTTAAGTGTCCATCTATGACCCAATGGAAACCTGTGATGTTGAGTCTGCATTTTACAGGTGGGGAAAGCTTAAACACATAGACATCAGGTCATTTGCCATGGTCATACACCATGGAAGAGGTTGGCTCAAATCCAGCAGGACTTCAACTCTGATTTCCAGATTTCTTTGAAAACTTCCCTGAGAAAGGAGAAAGCAGATTGTCACCAGTGTTCATGTGTGAGAAGAGGAGCAAGAGGACAATCCTGAGGGTCCCAGGCTGCTCATATAGTCCTTAATTCTATTCAGGCTAGAGAGTTGGTTAAAAGGTAGTCAGTCACTTACAAGCAACAGACTCATGGGTGGTGGAACTACGCAGGATGCTGCTTCTACAATGAGTAACTATAACTTAACAGCTTTGATTCCTCCCACAGGGACCCCCGGGTTCTTTCGACTTTCTGCTGCTTGTGCTGGCTGACATTCGAAATGACATCACAGAGCTGCAGGAGAAGGTGTTTGGGCACCAGACTCAGTCTTCTGCCGAGGACTTCCCCCTACCTCAGGAATTTTCCAGCTACCCAGAGACTCTGGACTTTGGGTCTGGGGATGAATACTCCAGAAGAACTGAAGCGAGGGACTCCAAGGCCCCAAGAAACTTCTATCCATAGCTCATCCCATATCTTCATGCCACCAGAAGAGAAGCATGCCTTCGTTCGGCCAGTCATAGCATCTAAAGAAAAACACCACTGGAGGTCTAAAGCCTTTTCTTTACCGTCTTTCTGCCTTCTCCTTACTCTGCTTCCAAACCATGTTTTCCAAGTATCCTGCACATCACAGTAGCAACAGGAGAAGGTGATGGATTAATGGGCTGTTCTTGAAGAGCCAATGGGTGATTTTCATCAGGACTTCCTTGACATCCTAGTTTTTCAAGAGCTTTTGGATTTCTGAGTTAATTGCTCCCACAGAATCTTAAACTTTGGCAAAGTTCAAAAAAGGGGGAAATGGCAAAGTGGGGTTTTTAGAGGTATAAGGTTCCTTCTAAAAAGAAATTATGTTCAAAATACTTGACTATTCATTCTCTACTGTCAGGAGTAAGGCTCTTTAGTTGGGATGGGGTGGAGGGGGCACCATGTAGAATAACATTGGTAGAAAATGACTTTTCCTTATCAACATCACAGATTTCAAATTCTGCATCCTATTTTTGAGCCCTTGATTTTATATTTTACAGAAACAAGAAAATAAAAAAGAATGTGTTAGGAGAGAGAAAGAATTAGCCTTACATTTCCTGTCACATAGGTTGCCACAATTTACAATTCAAATATAACAGTCAGTGATTCATGCAAATCCTACTTGGAGGATGAAGTTACTTTGGCTGTAGGGCTGAATCATGTTTTCTAAAGGCCTTGGGGTGATGAAACACCCTGTACATATTAGAACAGAGAGCTCCTGGTGGCCAGGATATTTGAAGACTGTTTGGTCAAAAGAATTCTCCTGGTCCATACATGTCATAGGATTTGTTAAATAAGGTGGCTGGCCCTTAAGAGGAAGTACAGAATGCCCTAGCACTGACCAGGTGGCCAGCTGTGCCATCAGGGCTGAATCAAGGCTGGAGAAAAGTTGCTGGCAAAGGATGGCAAGGGGACTTGAGAAGGGCTTCACAAAAACTAGATCACCAGAGGCAGATTAACCTGCTCTTAAAACATTTGAACCACTTATCCAGAGCCAGCCAAGCTTACCAGCACACTTGGAATAAAATACAGTTGAGAGGTCTCTAAGATAGAGAAAAATGAGATTTTTTTTTCTGATGGCATAATTTCCCATGATTTAGTTAAAATCCCTGCTTCCCTGGGTCTCCTTGACTTTTTTTCCTGGGCCAGGTAGAGACGGCTTGGAGGGAAGCAATTTCCTAATGTCTTCATGTGTCCTTTCTTGGAATACTTCTAGATCCCAAGGGAATCATGTTCCCAGAAAGGAGCAAGAGGGCAGGTTCCTTCTTGGTGTCTTTGGGTTCTCTTGTTTCAGGGATTACCAGGTGAACACTTTCTCCTTGGGCCTGCAGCACACTCCTTAGCATTTTCTGGCTAACTCCACCTTTTTCTTGAGCTTCTGAAACTCAGATGATCACCCACACCAGGGTCTCTGTTTGCTACCCTGAAAGGTCCCCTTATATTTCTAAAAGGTTTGCATTCATCTTTTTCCTATCTCCTTTTAGCCTCCACCATCTTCCACCCCTACTGTGACAACTTGTTGAAAGAAAACTGCTATTTGGTTTGCGTGATTCTGTGCTCTCCATTCTTCTTCCTAAGCAATGAGAAGGACCTCTGTCTACACACCTCAGGAGCCCAGTGGTCTTTGACTTACCCTCTCATCCCTCCCTCCTGGCTCTCTTCTTCTCCCTTTCCTTTGCTCCTTCTCTCATTCCCTCCCTCTATCCCTTTCCTTCCTTCCCCCCTTCCTCTCTCTCCACCTCTCCCTTCAATTCTCTTGCTTTCTTTCTTCCTTCCTTCCTTCTTTCCATCCCCCCTCCCTCCTTTGCCCTCTCCCTTCCTCCCTGCTTGCCTGCCTGCCTTCCTATTCTGTTAGAAAGGCAGGATTCCCACCCACTCACACCAAGTCCCCAGTGGCTGTCCACCAGCAGTTTGCAATGAAGACAAACACACACTTGCACTGCTTGCTTGCTGTCTCATCCCCCTTCCACCTCAGTCTCTTTAGAACCTAAGCATCACCTCAGATGGCCTTGCCAACCACAGTCAAGTCCTGCCTCCCCTCCCTCTATCCCTTGCAATCTACTTAGTGCTCGCCCTGCTTATAGAATCCAGCATTTAAAGGGTGTGAATGGATGAATTCTCAAAAATATGCACAGACTCTGTGAACAATGATTATGTCCATCTTTTTTTTTAATGAGGGATTTTATAACTACTTTTAATGTCTACTTTTTCTTGACAGTGAAATGTGTGTAGAAATACAATCTTTATTGTCAAATGCTGGCAAAGTGCAAGCATGCTCCATTCTTGGCTGGTGGCCAGGATAATGCACTAAAAGATTGAAGTGAAAGTCATAATATCTGGGATTTGTGAGTCTGTTCTAGATAATTATCTCCAGGAAAGCATACAAGAGCTTGTATTTTGTAACCTCAATCTGCTGGGCCATGCCAATTTAATCATACTCCTCAAGTTTTCAAATCTTGGACTACTAATTATAGGATCAAAGTATGTCCTCTACTTGTCCAAATTACAGTTTTTTAGTGATAAGGCATATTTGCTTAATAAGGCACATATCTTTTGGTTGTGGATAGAAAAATCAAAGCTTTACTATCTAAACAAACTTCTGCTCAAAATCCCATAGGAAGGCCTTTGGGAGGAAAGACAGTTCAAAACAGAATTACTGTGTCACCTCATATCTCATAGAAAAAATGTTTTGGTTTTTTTAATACCTCCCTCAACCTTTTAGTAGAAATGTTCAATTTTTCTAATATCTCCACAAGTTAAGACTTGGTTATAAATTGCCTCTGTGTTTATAAAGCAATGAGAATAAAAATTCACTGACAATAAAGTAAGGAAGACAAGCATTTTAGTTCAGCAAAACTGAATTCCTCAGTTCCAGAGGGAAAAGTAATCAGCTTTCCTGTGCCAAATAAGTGTTAGGAGCCAGATGTGGTGGTGTACACCTGAGAAGCAGAGATAGGCAGGTCCGGAGTTCAAGGCCAACCTCAGCTACATAACAAGTTTGAAGACAGCCTGAGCTATATGAAAGCCTATCTGAAGATGATGATGATGATGATGATGATGATGATGATGATGATGATGATGATGACAATAAATAATAATAATGAAGTAGAGTACTGGAGAGATGGCTCAGAAGATAAGGATGCTTGGTACTCTTCCAGAGGACCAGAGTTCAGTTTCCAGCCCCTGCATCAGGCAGCTCATGAACTCCTATAACCCCAGTTCCAGGTGATCTGATGCTGTTTTCTGGCTCCGATGGTACTTGCGCTCACATACACATACACATAATGCACATAAATAAAAATAGTCTTTTTTTTTTTAATAGGAATGGGTACAAAGAGGATGCTGCCCTTCTTTGCTGTTTATACTTTCCAATACTTGGTACAGAATCAACTAAAGTCATATTGCCATGTAAAGTTTATTGTCCAAGAGCTAAATGATAAGTGCCCACTGATCTTGGAGGGAAAGAAGGAGTTATTGCCCCCACCAAAGACCAGGTGCAGAGCACCCAGGTAGAACCAGGCAGGTCATGTTCCCAGTCCAAGGTTCTGAACAACCTTGGCCCTGGGAGTGAGTGTCACTCTCAGGCACGTTGGGACAGAGCTTCTTCATGACCAGGCGTCACACTTCACCTTGAGGTCTTGGGAAGCAACCCCCTGTCTCATTGCGAGCAACCGTTTCCTCCTCTTCCCTTACCCAGTCTGCCTTCTGCTGCAAGGGAAATCATCCTCCAGGCAACCACTCTAAAAGGGAAAGTCATTTGCTGGAATCTGAGCCAAACAATTGGTAGAACAGAGCCTTCTAGAGTTCTTAGTCATGTATTCAGGGAAATATATGGGTCCTTTCCTGGCACAGTAATCATGTATATTTCACAACATGTCTAGTTTTCTATTCAGATAAAACAAACAAAAACAAAAAAACAAGTGCTGTAATTGTTAAAGCAGAAATGACGTGCTTTATATATTCCTCCTACAAATGTTACCATCAATAGAGATACCATGGAAAAGGATGTTTGGGCTACACATCCCTCAGGAAGTTCAGCCTGCTTTTTGTGATTCTTGGAGCTTGTTCCCTGAGGAGTTCATGATTCTGTTATTATTTCCCAGTGACTGGTCATATACTTCAGTATCTCTGTTATTTATATCAAACCGATATTCCAACAGGCATGGATGTAATACTATGAACTACTTTTGTATAACTATATATACTTAATAACAAAATTATTTTTCTTATGTGGCTCTCCTGTGTTTTGTCCGGGCATTACTGTAAAAGGAGTCATCCTCTGACCAACTGAATTTGTTGCATTCATTACTTTTCTTGTTGTATGCCAAAATATGTGACAAAAGAAACTTAACTTTTCTCCCCTTTAGGGTTTGAGGGACACTTCATCATGGAGGGAAAGTCATGGCTGCAGGTGCCTTGGTGGCCAATGGCATTGCATTTGCAGTCAGAAAGTGGAGATACATGCTTCCTTGTTGGTTGTTGGACTCTCTCAGAACTATCTATCTATCTATCTATCTATCTATCTATCTATCTATCTATCTAT
>CAJQZJ010000363.1:170187-189387 GCA_907164525.1 Lophiomys imhausi | reverse complement strand
TATCTATCTATCTATCTATCTATCTATCTATCTATCTATCTATCTATTATCTATCTATCTATCTATCTATCTGCCTCCTTCCTAGACTAAAGGGCCCTGGGATGGCTGAAGAGATGGTTTAGTTGACAAAATGCTTGCTATGCAAGGATGAGAACTCACATTCAGATCTCCAGTGCCCACATAAGAAGCCTGGTGCAGCAGTATGCATCTTTTATTCCCACACTGGGGAGGTAGAGGCAAGAATATCCCTGGGGCTTGTTTCAGATTCAGTGAGAGCCCCTATTTCAAAAAGTAATGTGGAAAATGATTGAGGAAGGCATCCTCTATTGACCTTTGATATTTTGCATGCATGCATGCACACATATACATGAGCACATATGAGTACATACACTGATAGGTACACACACACACACACACACACACACATGAACTTTGCTTTTCTCTGTTGGTGGCATCTGCCACAATTCCAAGTATACAGACAGAGTGGAATAAATCAGATTTAACTAACACTTATTTTTCATGAAACTCTAGGGTAGGTGCCTTTATTATGCCACATATCCTGGGAGTTTTCTTGCCTAATGCCACAAAGCTAACACCATTTCT
Organism: Lophiomys imhausi; assembly: GCA_907164525.1. NCBI lineage: Eukaryota > Metazoa > Chordata > Mammalia > Rodentia > Muridae > Lophiomys > Lophiomys imhausi. Next base: position 188,784 of record CAJQZJ010000363.1, on the reverse strand, counting down.
AAGAAAGGCATATTTCAGAATATTCAAGAACTCAATGTGTTTGTTCTTGTAAGTGTAGCACAGGAATACACACATTCTTTTCCCACCCTTGGGAATCGCATAAGAGGCTACCAGGGTGCAGAAGATAACACAAAGATGTGTCAACAAGACAACATGGGGCCATTTCCTTCCCAATGCTCTAATCTACCCTGGGTTGAATATCCTCCTGACCTACTAAGAGGCAACTGACAAATGCTTAAGTGAGGCTGTTAAGATTGTCTTTAGTGCAAAGAAAAAATAGTAAAATTCAGAGTTACTCCCCAAAGGTAATGTGAAGTCAAGACTTCAAAAGTGGAAGACTCAAAAGGGGGAACAGACTTAAGAAATAGTCCAATACAAGGAAGCGTGCAATTGTTTGAGATCATGTTTATGTCCGTTCCTTATTAATAGCCAATACCAGCACATTTCACATCGTGCTGTGTGAGAACATGGGGCATGAAGCATGCTCTGATTCAGTCTCTGCACAGAGCTCTTACTGAGCAGCCAGTGTTCTGAAAAATTAACTTGATGACAGGGTAGAGCACAGAAGGCCTTGAGGAATGGCCAGCCAGATCACTTTAGTGGTTTTCAAATGCTTCTGAGCGTGACCTACTGAGAAAGCATAGTTTACACAGCGCACCAACACATACACTCATACAATTGAAGCAAACATTTCACAATGTTTGCTCTTACTGTATAGACTGCATTCTCGTGTTTTCTCTATGCAATTGTTTTTAATTTGGGTCACATCCCTGAGTTGTCTTCATGACAAGTTATGGGTGGCAGCCCATAGCTTGAAGCCCACTTGACAAATCAGTCCCCCTCACACTTAGCAGTACACATAATCAACTGCAGATCTTTATGAAAATGAAGACTGACTCAAAGGGTTTGAGGTTTGCATGCTCGAAAGCTCCCATGTGATGAGATGTGTTCATGAAATGAGCTGTATGCAGCAAAGATGTTTCTCTCACAGGAATGTATGCTCTGAATATTGTGCACAAGCAGTGCAAAACAACTAATTTTAATTAATTAACTCTGACAGGAGTTGGGAGTTCACATATGGCTTTTATATCCTGATTACTCAGTTCCTTCTACCACTTCTTTTTTAAAGGTGTGATTGGTCCCATGTCTGTGGATTCAACTGAGGAGCTAAAATGTTCAGGAAAACATTTTGTGTCTTCACTGAATACATGCAGACTTTCTTCTTGCCCTTCCCTAAGCAGTACCATTTATTTACACAGCATTTCATTGTGATGGTTATGCAAGTAACCCAGAGATACAAAGCCTATGGGTGGATGTGATGGGTTATATGCAAATATACCACTTTTTAAGAGTTATGTTCATTTATGCACATGCATGGGTGTCTGTATGCCTACATGCCACGTATGTGCAGTGCCCTCAGAGGCCAGGAGGTGTCAGATCCACCTGGCATAGGTCCTGCAAACCAAACTCAGGGCCTCTAGAAGAACACCAAGCTCTCTAACCATTGAGATACCTCTCCAGCCTCAAATACACCACTTTTCAATAAAGCACTTGACAGTCCTCAGAATTTGATACCTAAGAAGAAGGGATTGTTAGGGCCAAACCCTGGAGGAATCCCTGAAACTGGCCCACCAAGAATCAGAACTTCTCCAGGAGCCTGGCATAATGATGCACACCTTTAATCCAAGCACTCAGGAGGCAGAAGCAGGTGGGTATCTGAGTTTAAGGCCAGCTTGGTCTACAGAGTGAGTTCCAAGACATCCTCATGGAGAAAGTCTGCCTCAAAAAACAAAAACACCTTCTCAAGTAACATTTTGTAAAGAACAAAGTTACAGCCAGGACAGGGAAAGACAGTGTCTGGAATGGGAAGGAGACCCTGAGGGGGAAGTGGAAAGATAGCAAACATGACCTTTGTCCTGTTTGTTGACTCTCTTCCCAGCCAGGCCCTGGCCTTGCCACAGCCAGTGGTGTGGAGGCTGGGCTCAGAGTTAAAAGGGCAGTAACAAAGTCCGCAGAGCATGTTGACCCCTGTCATCTGGGTTCACCAACTGTGCCTGCATGGTGTCAATCCTACCAGCTTCCCCTGGTGACCTAAATTCCTGACTCTTCTCCATTCCAGCTATGTGGCTACTTAAGTTCTGGATAAACACTGCTCCAGCATATCTGCTGCTCTTCTTTATCCTCTTGTATTTCTAACATCACTGGGGAAGGGAGCCAGAGGGAAAAGGATGGAGCCAGAAGGAAGTTGATATCTGTAGGGTCATAGTTTCCTATCATTTTGTGATGGATAATGACGGAACCATGTCCAAAGTCAACTTTGGTTGGTTTTGAAACTCTAGTTGTGAATGTCCTGGGCTCTGCCTCCCTGACAGTAACATAGCACCATGCAGCACCTGCTCTGGCTCATCTTAGAACTTGTTCTGCCCATGTGAGTCTTCTGCAGAGAATGCCCAGCCTTGTGCCTCGTCATGTAACAGAAAAACTACATCACATGGAACAGATGCTTCCCCTGTGTACTGCCAGGATCACTTATTTACAACTCAGTAAAAATCTCAGTCAAAACCAGCCAATCACATACATAAATGCAAAGAAGCATCTGCGGACAGTTTTGCCTTCTGGAAATGAAAAAGGTGTCACGAATTGAATTAAGTTCAGATTATTCAGAGAGGAAACAACAGCTGGAAAACATTTGGAAAAGAGATTCCTCCAAAACAGTCTTCCAAGGCACCAGGCAAATGCATTCTTCTTCCAGGTTTTATTCTATTAGCATTGTTAACTGCCAAGACCTAATGCTACCAGCCAGATTAACACAAGCTCTTGTCTACAAATATCTCCATGATATGGGAAAAAAATCTTTGATGTGATTTGATCTTAGTGTTCCAAATACATGAAATGGGACCCTGGCAACAGTTGCCCCAGATGCTCAGGTACTGTTATCGAAGGACAACTCTGGGCTCTGTGTCAAAACAATACTTTCTCTTAGCTCTATGGAGCAACTTGGTTGTGCATACATCATCACTGACTTATCCCATGGTTACTGCATGTGAAGTTGCACCTCAGTGGTTGGTCCATTATCAGATGGAACTAGATGGCTGCTGTTCCTGTTTTATCATACTGGCTTTGTAAACTCCACACAATCTGTTCAGGAAATGGAACAGATCCCTACTGTGTGTTTCCAGAGCAAGGCTGGCAATGGAGGAGGATGGAATAGTCTGCGTGTCTGATTGGTTCTCCTTTTAAGGATGGGGAGGGGTACTTGGCAGGGGTGCCAGAAAGAGGTATATACTTGTATGTAGAGACTAATGGCCGCTCCTGTGGTGTTGGGGGCCTGGTGAGAGTAGCCTTTTCTCAGGGACTTTAGGTGATGGCCCAGCTGTGAACAAAGGGACCTGCCTGTGTGTGAAAGGACACAGATGTAAGAAAAGGTGGAAATCTAATGACAGAAATCTGCTGCCTTCCTCTGAGGTGTCCTGACCCTTTAACTCCTACCATTTGCCTGCCCCTCCCCCGCAGGAGGGAATTTAATTAGTAGAGGCAGAGGAGTGAAGACACCTAGAGCCAGACCTCTCTGTCATTCCCATAGCCCTAGCATCCCTGGAACTGGAAGCAGGGACAAACTGAGGCTCCACTCAAGTACAAGGTTCACGGTTTTCAGATTAACAGAATTGGGCTTACAAAAACATTATAAGAAAGTTAGAAATGGCCATGAAAAGAGTCATAACCCAAAAGGCGAGAAGGCTTTCAGCACAGTTTAACCTCAGTTTTTGTCCCCATGGATGAGGCTTTTAAAGAAACCAATTAGAAATAAAATTCAGGCTTGAACTAGTGCTTTTGAGTCCACCTTTGAGTTGTTGAATTTTAACTGTCTTTACTTATGCGTGAAGATGGATTTGAGTCATTCTGTTTTGTTTCATCTTTGAGTCATTTTGTTTGGTTTCATCTTTTTGTCCAACCACAACCCAGATAAAACCCATGAAGCTGTGGATCTGAAAACTTGTAGTGTTCCTTTGTCTTTGTTGACATGTAGCATCTTGTTGCCATTAGCACTGACCCTCAGATTGCCCTCTCTGGGCACGAAAGACCTGTCCTGGAATGTGCCCGGTATTCCACAACTGGTGTGACTTCAGGGAATTGTGAAAAGGAAATCTAGCCCTGGCAAAGACCTGAACAAGTGACAAATGGCAAACCATATCCAGAATCATCTGCCTTCACAATAGAGGAGAATCACATGTGTAAAGATCTGTCTGCAAAAATTCACAACCTGTGACCTCAGGCTAATGATTAAATTATGGAGTTGGCCTAGGGAATTCGTCCAAATATTTCCATGATTACTTTTGATTGTGGTGACTCACATAGAGTGTTGGATAGAAAGAGGAGAAGAAAAGTAGAAAATTATTTTTGTGTCTGGGTTTGTGAAATTCTGGTCTGTTAGTCTGTGCAGAACAGCCTCAGATATAATTACAACCTTTACTTTTCCAGAGACGAGGAGGATATGGTCTCACGTAGCTCAGGCTGGTTCAAAACTCACTACACAGGTGAGGATGACCCTGAACTTCTGATCCTCCTGCCTCCACCTCTCAAGCGCTGGGATTATAGGCCTGAGTACCCACGCCTGGCCCATTAAAACACTTTATGTGGTCTTACTGTTTTTAATTGTTTTCTTTTTTGTTGTTTTATTTTTGAGATTATATTTTAATTACATCTCTCCCTTGCCTTCCTCCCATCAACCCCCCCCCCAGATACCCTCCCCACTCGCCTTCAAATTCATGGCCTCTTTTTTCCATCAATTGTTATTGCATCCATATATGTATTTGTATATACATATATATTCCTAAATATAACCTGTTGACTTTATATAACATTGCATGTATGTATGTTTTCAGAGCTGACAGTTTGGCACTGAACAGCCAATTGGTTTGCTTTTCCCTGGGGAAGAGCACGTCCACTACCAGCTTTCCTCAGTCGCCTGTAGTTCTTTGTGTATGGTTGAGGCCTCCGGAGCTTTTCCCAACCCAGTTTGGCATGTCAGTTCGCATCCTCCTTGTTCATCTCACATTTGAGCAGTCATGCTGGTGAGACTTTCTGGCTATAGCATCTGGTGCTACTAGGAGACACAATCTCACAGCAAACTCCATGATCCTCTGGCTCTTATAATCTTTCTGACCCCTCTTCATTTCACAAGAGCTATTTGTAAAAGTATAACGCCGATCTGAATGTGGTGGTACATACCTGTGATCCCAGCACTCAGGAAGTCGGGATAGGAGTATCACATGTTCAAAGCCAGTCTGGGCTACCTAGTAAGACCCTGCACACCCATCCATAAAAAGTAAAAGTGTAATGCCTGTTAAATGATACATTCACTTTTATTATGGGTATAAGTATATATATCAAACAATATTATGTGTGTATTGATCCACATTTATGTGATAATGATTTGAAATCCTAACTCCCAAATTGTTGGAATTAGGAGTAAAGCCTTTGAGATGTTGTTAGATCGTGAAGACAAGATCCTCATAAGTGGGATTAGTGTGCTTATGAAAGATACCCCATGTGGTGGTTTGAATAGGAGTGGCCTCATTGACTCATATGTGTGAATGGTTGGTCCATAGGGAGTGTGTGTCCTCTTGTTGAAGGAAGTTAGGTGTAGCCTTGTTGAAGGAACTGTGTCGCTGTTGGGGAGTGGGGCTTTGAGGTCTTATAAGCTCAAGTCTGTCCAGTGTGTCTCAGTCTCCTGCTGCCTGCAGATCAAGATGTGGAACTCTCAGCTCCTTCTCCAGCACCATGTCTGACTGCACTCCACCATGTTTCCCACCATGGTGATAATGGACTAAACCTCTGAACTGTAAGCCAGACCCAGTTAAATTTTTTCCTTTATAAGAGTTGTTGTGGTCATGATGTCTCTTCACAGCAACAAAACCCTAACTAAGACACCTCAGAAGGCTAGCCCCTGCACCACATGAAACAGAGCAAAGGGCTCTATCCATACACTAGAGAGTGACTCCCCATCAAACATCGAACCTGCCCATGGCTTCATCATTAACATCCAACCCCTAGAACTTGAGAAATAAATTCCTACTACTTTTAAGCATTCCATTTCATAGAATTTTGTTACATCCATCTGAGCAAACTAATATCATTGTAATATCCTCCTTGCATTTGTACATTTTTGAAAATGAAAATGTCTATAGACATTTTTCAAAGCTGCATGACTGGTAGGAAGAGAGAAATGACATACACATGGTCCTTACTAATGGTCCTTAAAGCTGGACTGAGGCAAAGACTGCTAATTCTCCCCAACTCTCTCCCTGAGGAAAACATTCATAGTTTTAGCAGGGCCCATGGTCATCTAAAACAGACTACCTCTTCTGCCTCCCCTGCAACTGATGTGGCCATATGGCTATCTCCCCTCAGTGAATGCTATATGTAATTTCTAGAATGTGTCCTGAAAGGAATCTGGCTCCTGAAGCCATCTCTTTCCTGTTGACTGATATGTGGATGTCATATTGAGAACTAAAGCAGTCATCTTTGTTATGAATTGCCCATTGATGGTGACAGAGGAAAGAAGAGGAATGCAAAAGTCCCTGGGTACAATGAAGCCGTTCCTCCAATGAGGCTGTCCTTATGTGAAAGAAGAAATTTCCTTACTTTCAGCCACTGGAATTATTGATGTTTTGAGAGTATTGTAATGTGTAATCAAACCTGGTTAAATCTGGTAAAACTCTCAGCAGGCCAGTGGTTGCCAGTGAAAATTAGCAAACTCTCTGGCACCAGTTAGAAACCCAGCCACCGTTTTGGAATGGACCGTCCAGTAGCTCATTTCAGTGGAGGAAATGGTCATTCCTCCTCTTCTCTTTGCCATTTAACACACTTCAAAAATTGTGGGAGCTGATTACTTTCTTTACCCATGGCATAGAGTAGCTGTGACGGTTGCTGGTTCTCAGGTTAGCTTTTCTTCCTGTCTTGAAAGAGGGGGCAGTTAAATGCTCAAACTTGTATGTTTCCATGCTTGTCTTTCAGAATTATGCTTTTCTTAGGGCCTGCATTTTAATAGGAGACTCTGATGCTTGTTAGCACCACTAGGGGAAGCTGGGAGGATTGTGTACAAGCATATGCATGCATATGTGTGTGTGTGCATGTGAATGCACACACATATGTACTCATGCACATACATAAGTATTCACACCTGTCTACACTTGCACACACCAATGCGCACACATGCATGCAGACACACACATACACAAATACAATGTGCATCAGAAGCTCCAGAGAGAAATAGTCAGTGAGGACTCTGTCCCTAGAGTTTAAGACTGGGCCTGGCTGGGGTGGGACTGGATCATTTTCATTTTATTCCAGGAACCACCTTTGTTTTGTTTTGCATTCATCTTTGAGACACATTTTTATGTATCACAGGCTGGACTGGAATTCACTATGTAGCCAAAGATGACTTTGAACTTCTGATCCTCCTGTCTCCACCTCCTTCCTGACTGATGAGATTCCAGGTGTGGACCACCACGCCCAGTTTCTGCAGAGCTGGGAACTAAACTCAAAGACTCCTGCATGTCAGGTAAACACTCTACCAACTGAGCTACATCCCCAAGGAACTACATTTTGAAAACTCCTGTATTTGACTATAAATACACATAATAAATGGATTATTTATTTATTTGTTTGTTTATTTGATATTGGTCTTCTCTTCAACCATAGTGTGGGGAGAGCAGGAGAGGACAAGAGTCATTAAGTGGCTATGTGTTCTTTCTAAGGGTGGAACTGAAAGAGAAGATGCAGATTAGAAGGGAAGATACCTACAGGGTGCCATACAAGGTTCTGAAGCAGCCTCAAGGAAAACCTGGAGAAGGTGGGCATGGGACAGGGAGGGGAAGGAGGAGCTAGAGGAAGGTACTTGGAGTGTGTCATTTAGTTGGGAAAGAGGTTGGTGGGGAAAAGTAAAAACAAAATTTCCAAAATGGCATGGCTTTGTCACTCTCCTTCCTAGAATCTGAGAAATGAATTGCTGAGAAACCACCATATTGGTGGGAACAATCACAGAGGGTGGTTTGAAAATGTAAGCAAATGGCCTCCCTGTTCAGGTCTACTGGGAAATACAGCATCTTCCTGGTCTAGACTTGCAGGTTACTGCTGTATGAAGTTACTGGAGGATTTACAACAAGCTTCTTTTAAATACATAAGAGCAAAGAAAACTATAAGGAACAGTTCCAAATTCATATTCACATCTCACCAGCTCAAGCAATATGCGTAATACCAATAAATATTTTCTGTTTCTCAGCATCAAATTCCTACCAGATTTTTTGTTTGTTTGTTTGTTTTCTTATCTTTCATGCCTTCTTTTATTTCAAATGGAAGAATATTTGGAAGGTTTACTCAAAAATGTTGGTCACAGTAAATGAGTTATCTGAAATTCTTATTTGTTTTCAAGGGGAAGTTATGTAGGACTTTTGCATTCATTTTATACCAAAGAGGTTTCCATTCCCAGGGGTAACTTGGAATAAATATTCATTTTAAAAGCATTCCTTTTGTGAACATGAAGAGATGGATAAAACATTTCTGAGCTCTTTAGGTACATGATTGACTTGTGGAACATTAAAGGGATAATTTGGATACAACAAAATGACAAAGAGGTAAGCAGATATATGAGTGACATTTATCCTTCAGTCTCTGCCAGTCCCTTGTCACTTGGAACCTCCATTTCAATAGACCATGCACATGTAGACTGAAAACAAACAGCTTTGTTTTGAAAACAAACAAGGGTGTGGTTGTTTGAACAACATTCTCACAGAGTTTATGTATTAAAATTCTAGCCCCCACATGTCAGAAGTGACATTATTTGGAAATAGGACCATTGTAGATCTCAAAGTGAGGTCATAAGAATAGGTCCAAAATCAGTAAGATTGAAATTCTTATTTGTTTTCAAGGGGAACTTATGTAGGACTTTTGCATTCATTTTATACCAAAGAGGTTTCCATTCCCAGGGGTAACAGGTAAATCAGTATGATGTACTTAGAGAAAATTTTGGACACATACACACACACATACACACACACATACACACACACACACACACACACACACACACACACACACACACACACAAGACAGAAAATGGATTGAAATTAGGATGAAGTTCCTATACAGGAGGGGACACCAAAGACACCAGCAATTTCCAGACCCTTCATTACAGCCTCAAAAGGGCTCAGTGACATCAATATCTTGTATTGACTCTCCAGCCCCCAGAACCTTGCAGCCCTAGAAACAATACGGGGCAGGGGATGGTGGGGAGACTGGATGGGACAGATTGGGTCTTGGTCCAAAGTCTGGACAACTACCCAAAGTACTACATCTTCAGAGGACTAAAGAAAGTACTACATCTTCAGAGGACTAAAGAAAGTACTACATCTTCAGGAGACTTCAGAAAACAGCCACAGACCCCATCCAGATAGTGCCAGCACTTGCCCCCTTCAAACTACTTCTGGGGCCTGAACATGCCGAGGAGCACATTGCCTTTCACATGATCCACAGCTGGTAGTGTTTCCAGGCACCTGGCAGAAGGAAACAAATCCCTCCAGATAAATAGACTTTGTTTTCTACCCAGGCCTCTAAGAGAAGTCTCCCAGGTAAATTTCCAAGAAACAAGAGCCTCTGGATAAAAATCACAGGAACCCAGAATAAGACCGTGAAAACGGTGGAATGCTGAAACAGAGCTGCAAGGAAAGCAAACACAGAATTTTACATGCAAAACAAAATATATAAACAAATACACTTAACATGATTTAAGAAAAGTCACTGAAAATATGAAGCTGAATGTGAAACTCTTAAGCATGACCAGGCGGATTTAGAAGAGGAACTAAAACACCGTGATGAAGAATCGTATAATCAATTTTAAATGAACCCAGTGACTCAGTTAGCAAGTAAGCTATAGCAGAAAAAGTAAGTCAGAAGAGAAACTTGAAGAAAATAGACAAATTAAAGACAGAAATAAAAATATAAAGGAAGAGCTATATGGGACAATATGGAGCAAACTATAATACACTGACTACAGGTGAGAATGGACACATTAGAAAGTCATGGTGAACTCCCGGAGAATAGTAGATAATTATCCTAAATTATTTATTGATGATGGTTCTCAGATTTGAAAAGCCAAAGTACAATGAAGTTGTAAATAGAACACACACACACACACACACACACACACACACACACACACACTATGACCTATCATAAAATTGAACAGCATTGCTTTCAAAGATACAAATACATGGTTGGGGTTCTAAGTCAGTAAAGCCCTTGCCTTGCAAACATGAAGGTCTCAGTTCATATCTCAGTAAGTACATAAAATTAATCGTGTCACTCATATCCCCAGAACCCACATAAAAAGCCAGGTGTTGGGGCACACAATAGCAGGATGACGGCAAAGCCAGGCAGCTCTCTGAAACCTCAGGGACTGATTTGTTTGGGGAATGTGGCAAATTCCCAGGCCAATAAGAAACCCTGACTCAAAAGGTAGAAAGTATCAGAAGAGTGACGCTTGATTTTGCCCCCTTATCCCCATCCCCACACGTGTACCTGTATCCACAGAACACACAAATGCACACACATGTACATACAGGTGAAAGACATACACACAGGAAAGAATAGATCCAACTGTCAAACAGATAATATCTGTACAACATCTGCATACAATGATCTGGAAGTTTGGTTTGGTTTGGTTTGTTTTAATGCAAGAAAAGCACAACAGAAAGAAATCGAAGTAAAACAGTGACAGGAGGTTGCACCTAAGGGCACGAGACAAAAACCAGAACACTCATCTCAAGGCATAACTAGTCAGAAGTCATGTTTTGAGGGTCCTGTGCACTGCAGTAACAAACAGGACAGAAGGTCCAGGAATAAACCTAGCCAGAAAAAGACTGAATCTTCTCCCAGAAAATCTAAATATTTCCTAGTGAACATTTACAAAACTGGACAAATGGGAACAAATGCTGAACTCCTTGAAATGAAGATGCAATGGCATATGTTCTCTGGAACGTCACCACATTACCCTAAAATTCCCAAAAGAGAGTAATTGCATAAAATTAACCATGTCAATTTTGGAAGCAAAGTTTTGCTGACCAACCCCTATAATAAACACATTACAAAGCACCATAACTGGCATATTTTATACCAATAAGTGTAATGGGAAAACTCAGAACAGAATGGAGATATGTATTTTAGTATATTTATAATTTTTGTGTGTGCCATATTTATAGGAGAGGATGTTAATAAATGCTAACAAAGTACAGGGTTTCCATTTGGAAAAACCAAGTTTGGTCTTGAATTCCTGCTACTTATTCAGGCTGAATGCAACTAGATTAGGTATAAACATTGTGGTAGTTTGAATGAAAAATGGTCCCCATAGACTCATAAGGAATGGCACTATTGGAGGTGTGACATTGTTAGAGGAAGCATGTCCCTGGGGGTGTGCTTTGAAGTTTCAGATGCTCAAGCCAGGCCCAGTGGTTTACTCTCTCTTCCTGCTGACTACTGATCCAGATATAGAACTCTCAGCCACCTCTCCAAAACCATGTCTGTCTGCATGCCAACATACTTCCCTCCGTGACAATGGACTAAACCTCTGAACTGTAAGCCAGCCCTAATTAGATGCTGTTCTTTATAAAAGTTGTGTGCTCATGGTGTCTCTTCACAGCAATAAAACTCTAAAACAAATATAAAAGGAAATGTTAACTTATTTATGGGGTGGGTGGATGTGTATGTGTGTGTGTGTGTGTGTGTGTGTGTGTGTGTGTGTGTGTGTGTGTGCGTGTTTTACTTTTCTACTGCTGTGATAAAGCACTCTGACCAAAACAGTTTATAGAAGAAAGCATTGAATTGGAGATTGTAGCTCCAGAGGGATAGATATCTATCACTGTCATGGTGGGGGTGTGTGGCAGCAGGCAGGGAGGCAGGCATGATCCTGGAGAAACAGTTGAGAGCTAACATCCTGACCTACAAATAGGATACAAAGAACATGCTGGGAATGGTGTGGGCTTTTGAAGCCTCAAAGCCTGCCCCAGTGATACACCTCCTTCAATAAGGCCACACCTCCTACCCTTCCCAAATACCAATTGGGGACCAAGTTTTCAAGATTATGAGCCTATGAGGGATATTCTCGTTCAAATTACCACATTCTACACCCCAATACCCATAGGCTTATGGCCATATCATAATGTAAAACTCAACTAGTCCAGTGTAGAGAGTTAGATTAATTAAATTAGATTTAGAAAATATCTAGGGGTTTCTGATACAGTCTCTTAATTCGGGGCATGAAGATCAACATGGCTGTGAGCGATTTAGCTTATCAGCTTGTGAAAAAACAAGGATGAAGTCAGCAAAAACAGGAAACAAACAGGAGACTTAATGGACTGAAAAACAAGGTTGAAGCCAGGAAAAACAGGAAAGACTTAATGGACTAAGAAACAAAGTATTTGGCCTGGCATTGTTTTCAGCTGCTAAGTGGGCGGAGCCCAAATTAAACTGAAACAGAGTTCCACCTATTTAAGGACAAGTGGATGAGCCCCAGGGAGCCCCATCCTAGAGGCCCCCCATGCTAGAGAGCTCCAATGCTAGCGAGTCCTGATGGAGAAAGTGCTGGTGAACTGATAGCCAGATCTCTCTGAGGCAGAAAGAAGCTGGTGAGCAGAGAAAACCTCAGCAAGACAGCAAAAAGCCAAGGACTAAACCCTGTGGCTCAGCTTTTGCCTAGAGGGGTTTGACCTGTCTGAACAGCGGCCTGAACGGAACTGTGGCTGGCTTAAAGGACTGAGGCAGAGCAGCAGAGTTGCTAATACGAAGGAAATAAGTTGGCCTACAGACAGCTGAGATCTCCCAGAGAGAAGAAAGCCTCAAGCCTTGTTTAAGGTGAGACTGCAACAGCCAATTTACCCTGACGGATCTACATCTGAGATATTCCAGAAAAAAGACTGCTAAGTGCGTTAAAGGGTCTACCCCAGAGACTGTGTTCCTGACAACTGAGGACCTGCTCCAGAAACTGTATCCTTCTAAAAGGTTATGAAAATAGTTGTAATAGTTATCAATAGGTTTAGTGGTTAGGTCAAAGGGGTTATAGGAATCTATAGGATTAATAGTTAAGAACTTGTTGGTATTTGTTATAAGTGAATACTGTTAATAAATAAATACTTAATAATTTAAAAAGTTCAGTTACAATACAGTTTCAAAAGTCTCCACAGTCTTTCAGTCTAACACAAACTTTGAAGTCTCTTCTGAGACTCAAGACACTCTCTTAATTTTAATCCCTTGTAAAGTCAAAAATCAAAGTATATGCTTCCAAAGTACAATGAAATGGAATATACATTACTATCCCAAAAGGGAGGAAAGAGGGTCATAGTAGGAAATACTATACCAAAGCAAGACTGAGACCCAGCAGGGCAAACTCCAAACCCTGTCGCTCCAATGTCTGGTGTCAGAAGGTTTAGTGGCTTCTCCTCTTCGGCTTTTCTGTCTGTAACATCCTCTCTCTGGGGCTGTTTCCATGTTCTGTCTGAAGCCCTCTTTGTCAGGCGTCCGATGCTTCTGGCACATCTAACATCTTGGGGACTCCAACACAATTCAGGTTTCACTTTTACAGCTTCAAGTAATGGCCTCTCAGGGCCTTCATACAGAGACTGTCCTGACAAACATGGAGGGAGATTCTACAACCTCTTCACTCATGTATCCTTCATGATTCTAAAGCCAGGAGCACATACATGGAAAACACTACAAAGTTTGGCTACGTGCTTGGGATGGACCTGGGCTGCCTTGAAACACATTTGCAGCATCTTTCCTTTGTTAGTTATTTTTAGGAGAAAAAAAAATCCTTCAGTCCTTTTCCATGTTGGAATCTTGCCCCAAGGATACCTCCCTTTCTCTTTACTCCAGAGCAAATTTGGCCTCTTCTTAATCACCTTATCTCTTCAGAACACCCTTTGCTCTTTTTCTTTTTAAATTGCACATTTTGTATTTCTTTCTGCCCCATTTGCTTTTTATAGACCTTTATTTTAGACTGTTTTTATTATAGACCTGCATAAGAGTTTATAATGTTAGCCTATCTCTCTTTAGAGTAATTCCTAATAACCACACGGCATAATCAGTATTAGTCTGTCTTGAAATCTGCTCTACCAGAGAAATTAGTCCGTTACTTTTCAATTAGCCCCAGGCAAATTCTTGGGACAAGGACAGAAGGCAGCCAGATTGTGTGGCAAAACATCACCAGAATAGCCTCTATCCCAGTTACTGGTGAAAGCCTTGCTTCCCTGTGAAACATCTTGGCTGGGCCTCCACAGTCTACACAGCTCTCAGCACTGCTGTCTTCCAAGTCCCTAACAAGATGTCTCTATAAGCTATGCTTACAGAATTCAACTGCTTTTCTCTCCAAACAACAAAAAAAGGTTGTTCTGAATAGATAAGGAGATTAAGAAGAGGCCAAATTTGCTGTGGAGTAAAGAGAGAGGGAGGTACCCCTGGGTCAAAGTCTTCCACATTCCTCCACAAAGCCACATGGTCAGGCTTGTCACAACATTGGGCCATTCCCTAGTACCCAATTATGTGTTACTTTTCTAAGGATATGATAAAACACTATGACCAGGGCAACTTATAGAAGAAAGCATTTGGAGGGGTTTACAGTTCCAAGAGGACAGCTGTCCATCACCATCATGGTGGGGAGCACAGCAGCAGATAGGCAGCCATGATGTTGAAGCAGAAGTTGAGTGCTCACATTCTGATCCACAAGCAAGAGTCAGAGAAGGCACACTGGAATGGACAAATCCCTTGAAGCCTCTAAGACCATCACTAGTGACACACTTCCTCCTATAAGGCCACACCTCTTAATCCTTCCAAAATAGTCCCAACACACACACAGATACACACAGACACACACAAACACACACACACACACACCCATCCAGATGTCCCAACACACACACAGACAGACAGACACACATGCACACACACTCCCATCCAGATATGCTGGGAAGCTACCATACATCTGCTCATTAGAAAATAATGAGATGCTCATGGATAGGTAGGATCAACATAATAAAAATGGCCATCCTACCAAAAGCAATATATAGATTTAATGCAATGCCTATCAAAATACCAACACAATTTTTTATAGACTTGGAAAGAGCTAGCCTCAATTTCATATGGAACAACAAAAAGCCAAGAATAGCTAAATCAATCCTGTACAATAAAAAAACATCTGGAGGTATTACCATTCCAGATTTCAAGCTTTACTACAGAGCAATAGTGGTAAAAACAGCATGGTATTGGTCTAGAAACAGACCAAGCCTGGCAGTGGTGGTGCATGCCTTTAATCCAAGCACTTGGGAGGCAGAGGGAGGTGGATCTCTGTGAGTTCAAGGCCAGCCTGGTCTACAAAGCGAGTCCAGGACAGCCAGACCTGTTACACAGAGAAACCCTGTCTAAAAAACAAAACAAACAAAAAAAAAACAGAAACAGACCAGTAGATCAATGGAATTGAATTGAAGATCCAGAAATAGACCCACACACTTATGGCCACCTAATTTTTGACAAAGAAGCCAAAATGGCACAATGGAAGAAGGACAGCATCTTCAACAAATGGTGCTGGTCCAACTGGATGTCCATTTGTAAAAGAATGAAGTTAGACCCATACTTATCACCTTGTACAAAACTTAAGTCCAAGTGGATCAAAGACCTTAACATAAGGCCAGTCACACTAAATCTACTAGAAGAAAAAGTGGGAGAAACCCTCGAACTAATTGGCACAGGTGACAACTTCCTGAACAGAACACCAACAGCTCCGTTGGACCTGAGACCAACAATCAATAAATGGGACCTCATGAAACTGAAAAGCTTCTGTAAGGCAAAGGACACTGTCATTTGAACAAAACGGCAGCCTACAGACTGGGAGAAAATCTTCACCAACCCCACATCTGATAGAGGGCTAATATCCAAAATCTACAAAGAACTCAAGAAATTAAATGCCAAGAAACCAAATAATCCAATCAAAAAATGGGGGACAGAGCTAAATAGAGAATTCACAAAGGAGGAATCCCTAATGGCTGAGAGACACTTGAAGAAATGCTCAACATCCTTAATCATCAGAGAAATGCAACTCAAGATGACTCTGAGATTCCATCTCACACCTGTCAGAATGGCTAAGATCAAAAACACAAATGACAGCACATGCTGGCGAGGGTGTCGAGAAAGGGGTACCCTACTCCATTGCTGGTGGGAATGCAGGCTTGTGCAACCACTGTGGAGGTGAGTCTGGCGATATCTTAGAAAACTTGGAATATCTCTGCCTCAGGACCCAGCCATACCACTTCTGGGTACATACCCAAATGCCTCTTCATGGAATCATAAGGAAGTTTCCTCATCTATGTTTATAGCAGCCTTATTTGTAATAGCTAGAAACTGGAAACAACCCAGATGTCCCTCAACTGAAGAATGGGTTAAAAAACTGTGGTACATCTACACAATGGAATATTATTCAGCTATCAAGAACAATGAAATTGTGCAATTTGCAGCCAAATGAATGGAACTAGAAAAGCTCATCCTGAGTGAGCTAACCCAGACTCAGAAGGACGCATATGGCATCTATTCACTTATAGTAGGATTTTAGCTATATAGTAGAAGGTATCGATACTACAACTAACACACCAAAGGGAACTTGGACATAGACTTCTTCTTTTTAATTTTTATTTATTTTTTATATATTAGTTATATATTTTTTTCTATTTTTTAGTCTTTTTTATCTATTGTCTGCTTATTGGTTTGTTTGTTTAGTAGTTCTCTCTCCCGGGCAACGAGACACTTTTCACTGATGGTACTGCTTCATAGACCCCCAATGAATGAGGAGGCTCTTGGCCCTCATACGACCTCTCAACTGAGACGAGGGACTGTTATATAAGGACACCCCACCCCAGAGAAATGGGATGGAAGGGTTAGGAGGTAAAGAAAAAAAAATGAAATGTGATGTTTCGGCCTTTTTCTACTAATTGTCATAAACTGTTTAGGATAATTAAGAAATGCAAACTAATGGTTATGCAAGCCAGTCATTCTGTTAGGTACTATGACAGCCTATTATAGTTACTTGCTAAGCTAATCAGAAATAAACCTGCTAAGAGACAAGCAACATCTGCTTACCCTAATATAAGAGATAGATAGGGCCTCTTCAAAAACCTCAAGAGATCTGCAAAATATGGCAAAGATGTTTTTGTAACTTTAGATTTTTTTATATCAAGACATATCAACTCCTGACAGCACCCCCTATTCTCCTCCAAGTAGAAGATGAGCATCGAAGAATCTCCAGTGGGAGATGATTGAATTAGTCGCAAGTCTATCTCTTGGTAGGAAAAGCCCCTTGATCCAACTGTAGACAGAATGCTGTCCAAAAAGGACAAAACCTGGAAGCAGGTAAGTCGACAGCCTAGCTCTGCCAAGACAGGGTAGGCAAGTCCTTCATAACCCCTGCTCTACAATCAATGTCTGTCAGAGAAACGGGGCCAAATGACTGAAGATCGATGCTGTAATGTATGGAGAGAAAATGGGAACTGTCCAGGCAGCCACTGGTATGGCATTTCTTAGTTTGGGAAGCTGCAGGCCCTGTACTTCCTATAAAATCAGATATATTTATCCCTCTCAGGTCTCTGAGGTGGTTGAAGAACAGATAGCTAGAGTCTCATAATTAAATTTTGAGTTGTTTAGAAGTCAAGAGAGTGTTATAGATCTAAGAAGATACTTTTAAAATTGGGTTGCAAGTTAGTATGAATGTTGAGTCAGATATAGAACTTTAAACTCATGGAGATGTTTAGATAGTAGAATGTTAAAGTCAGGTACCAAATACATATGGACTGGTCATTGGGAATGTACATTAAGCCATATAACCCTCATAACTGTGGCCTAATTACCTCTGTTGTACTGTCTTGTATTTATTATTATAAGAGAAAGAGCCATTTGTTGGACTGAAAGGGGAAACTGTAGGGGGAAATAAGATATACCTTAAACTTAAAAGAAAAAAAAAGGGAAGAGGATGGGGGGTTGAGGGTGGGAGGGTGGGACTGGAGGGGGAATAGGGAAGGGACTGCGATTGAGATGTAACTTGAAGAAATAAAAAATAAAAAAATAAATAAAATAAAATATTTGGGTGCAGTAAAAAAAAAAGAAAGTAATGAGAGAGGCAGTTCATCTAGATTTCCTACTGAGCGTTAGTCTCTGTTTACAGGTGTGATATTGCTTTATTTTTGTGTGTCCATCTTCAGCCAGGCTTAAAAACTACATAGAATTCAGCCAATGAGCAACTTTGAACCACAGAAAAGATACGTATGGTCTCTGAGTTCTACATTTCTGAAACTCAAGATAAGACCTACTTTAACAGGCTTGCTGCTCCAAGTGAAGTTGCTTAATATACAAAGTACTCACCTGCTTCCAAGTTTTGTCCTTTTTGGACAGCAGTCTGTGTACAGTTGAAGCAAGGGGTTTTTCTTGCCAAGAGAAAGGCTTACCACCAATTCAACCATCTCCCACTGGAGATTCTTTGATGCTCATCTTCTACTTGGAGTAGAATAGGGG
>CAJQZJ010000363.1:155614-169787 GCA_907164525.1 Lophiomys imhausi | reverse complement strand
CTAGAGTCTCATAGTTAAATTTTGAGTTGTTTAGGAATCAAGAGGGTGTTCTGGATCTAAGAAGATATTTTTAAAATTATGAGGCAAGTTAGTATGAAAGCTGAGTTAGATATAGAACTTTAAACTCATGGAGATGGTTAGATAGTAGAATGTTAATGTCAGGTGCCAAATACATATGGACTGGACATTGGGAATGAATGCTAAGCCATATAACTCTGATAAATGTGGCCTATTTATTCCTGTTGTTTTGTATTGTATTTTTTGTTATTAGATAAAGAACCATTTGTTGGACTGAAAGGGGGAGCTGTTGGAGGGAAAAAGATATACCTTAAACTTAAAAAAAAAGAGGGAAGAGGATGGGGGGTTGATGGGGAAGAGGGTGGGAGAGTGGGACTGGAGGGGGGAGTAGGGAGGAGATTGTGATTGAGATGTAACTTGAAGAAATAAAAAATAAATTATTAAATATATATACACAAAGTACTCAACATTAGTTTTTCCTCCTATGGTGTATAGTGTTACAGTATCAAGTGCCTCTTAACGTCAACATGAACTCAAGCCAAGAAATGCAGCCTTGAAGTCCCAGATTCCTCATCTGAGATAAGGATATTTTCTTTGCACACATCCCTCTGAGTCATAGGGTAACAAGCAAGAAGCACCACCCGCTGACCACACCCACTGCTATTGGTTGCCTTCTTTTCTTTGCTCAGGGGTCTCTTGCACTTCCTAGAAGAGCCAGCAGGTGGAGGAGATGAGTTGCATATGGAATTGCCTGGTCACTCCCATAAGAGCTCCCAGACCGCTTTGGTTAAGACAGACAGAACACTGTATACCTAATAAAAATTTTAAAAATTAAAAAAAAAAACCTGTTTGTTGTGGATATTTTACTCTTGGAAGGAAGCCTTCCTGGTGGAGGGCAGACACCTAAGGGTGGCCGAAACAAAAGCTGGAGGAGCCTGGAGACGCCATCTGTTGCAGTTCAGCTGGCAGGCTGATCACCCAGTGCTTCCAGGCAGGCTCTTGGACACACTTGCCTGCATTTCTTCAGACCCCAGGTTCTTGACAAGTTAACATTCTATCTGTGCAAGATGGTGCTAATAATGGTCTGGGTTTAGTGAAGATATTTTAGCTTTCAGAATACACAGTGTATTGATCCTGTGCTGTTTTATCTGCTGGGTAAAGGAAAGCTGATACTTTAGGTTGGAGGCAAAACTGGGACAGGACAGTCACACACAGCTTATTACAGAGGGAGCCTTTCCTACAGAGGTCCTCAGACTTGGACCCAGAGCCCGACTCCACCAAATCACCCATCTACTCTGCTCTCTACCAACGTTCCACCTATGTAACCAAGCAGGAGAGGAATGGGCACTTGCAAGACAGCCGCTCCATTTGACACACATGGGAAAGCTCATCAGTGTGCCAGGACAGAGCCCAGAGCTGTGGCATTACACAGGCAGCCAGTTCCCATGTTTTTCAACCCATGGAACAGCTAGTGTGAGGCGCAATTCTCCACTGTGCTACATCAAATTCCTCTTTTCTAATAGAATCTTAAAACATAATATGTGGATTACAAAACTCACCACATCCACACATATTTATTCTAAGATCCTAAAGAATAAACAAAGAAAATTATAATAAATTAATATGTATTTTAGTATGCAAACGCTCAGAAAACTACTCTAGAAAACTTAAGGGGTGCGTCCTATTCATGGCTCCATCCTGAATATGCCAGCCATAAACAGTAACTAATTATTGGTGACTCAGATCCCATGAGCCACATTGTACAGGCGACTGTAATAGTGTTTGTTTTTGTTTTCATACGTTTTTTGTTTCATAAAACAGTTAAGTTCCATGCTCCCCAGTGATCCTGAAGACATCTCTCCTGCCCTCTCACCTTCTCCCTCTACTGTCTTTTTCTGAGCAACCACCAGGAGGCAGTAAGTACCACTACTGCCTCGGGCATGGAGAGACAGAGGGGCTTGCCGTGGGGGTGAGGTAGAAGACCCTACCCCATTAGCTGCTTTCCAGAACTCTTTGAAAGAATCAGGTCCTCTGAGGGATTACCTAAAACTCCTCCAAGTGCCAAAAACTCAGCCTCCCTGGCACCAGACTTGGTGGTGGCTTGCCTTAGCTTCCTGGGTGGCGATGCAGCTGTTAGGACACTGGATAGACGAAGACGAGCAAGCACAGAGGGACACGTAGTTCCTCTGCTGCGGTCCATCTAGACAGGCTTCCAGCACAGCTCCGTTGGACAGTTAGCCCAGCCCTGTTTAGAGGGGTTACTTACCAGCCAGGGGTCTCCGTGGGTTGCTGGTGTAGACTCGAGGAATGGAATGCTCTGGTGACTTAGTAGCTGACTCCTACCCTCTCTGCTTTGTTAGTCAGAAAAGTCTGGTTTTAGTTCACAAATTAACATGTAACCAAACAGGAATGATCTAACTGACAAGATTCCTATCTACTCCTTTTGTTTTGAGTTTTCTGTAATGGAACTGCCCTATTTTACACTAATGGAAATTAAAATTATATATGGAAGGAGTGCTGGAGTGATGCTGAGCAGGTGAAGGAGGAGGAATTACTGAACAATTATCCTTGAAAATGCTGGACAGTACAATTGGGAGGTTGAGGCAAGATCATTTGAGCCCAGCAGTTCAAGGCCAGCCTGAACAACACAGGGAGACTCCCATCTCAAACAAATAAAACCATCTGCTGAAAGATTCCTGTCTCCTCTGTTAATAGTTCTAGCTACAATGAAGGAAAGTGTGGGTATCGAAGGATGTATGTTATGTGTATTCTTACCTGAGGATGAGATGAGGTTAGTGGATTTTCTTTTCTGACAACTACATTTTGTGCTACGTTAGCTGAAGGTCTTCCTTAGAGCAGATGGAGCACAGGCACTAACCGAGAAGTGTCAGAAGGAGCCAGGACTGTCATCATTACCAGGCAGTGCTGGCATGGTCCCAACTCATAGTTCATGCAATTACAAAGGTAAACATTGACCAGGGCTATAAAAGTGAGTTCACTAAAGTAATTCTTTCCTGTCTGTGCTCACTAAGTTAAACACTTTGAAGAGGTGTGGTATAAACAAGTAGCTAGAAAAACACAAACCTGACCAAGTCAGAGATGGCCAAGATTACTATAAACATTTTGGAGAAAAATAATATTTAATAAGTTCTAATCTTTTGACCTATTACAATGTTTCTGGCGTTTAAAGAAACAACTTTAAACAATTGGCAATGGTTTAAAAAATATGACATATGGCTTATTAAAAAAAATGAAAACAATGAAGAGGTCCATGATAGATTGGTCACTTACAAACACAACAAATAGGCCTGTATCTTATGGTTGGTGTGAATAGACATTTATAGCGAGGTGAGAATGCTCACTTCTTTAAAAGTCTATGATTTGATAGGTTTTCAGTTACTCAACCAACTCCTCTCCCGAAATGACCTTAAGAAGCATTTGAGCTTGTTCGATAGCAAATATGTGGGGGTTAATACCGAGAAAGGGTCCTTCGGATGGCAGCCAGTGTAGGGTTAGGGTTATGGGAGTTTTGTTCAGCAAATATTTGCTAGGAATGGTTTTACAACCTTGTTAAATCATATACAGCCTACTTTGATTGACATCTATATTTGAAAAGACTGTATAAATATACATACACTTTTTTTTTAGCTATATAGCATACTTGTGTGGACTAGTAGAGAGACAGTGATCAGCTCAGCTAATAAGGTTTCTTCTCCTTCCTCCACACTCTCCATTGTGGCTATTTTTTATTTGTTTTTTGGAAAAAGCTATTGCAAGGGCCTCTCAGATCTTGTCTTCTCAGAGGAAAGAATTAGTCAAGAGACACAGATTCAGAAGAGATTTCCTTAGCAAAGCAAAGAAAGCTCCAAAGATGTTGGCAGGGGCTGGCTCTAACAGTATGGGGATTAGCACAGTGGGTTCTGGGCTGTGGGGTTTTTTTTTTTTTTAGGGTTTATGAATATTTATGAGGCAGGTGACATATTCATGTAAAGCAGCTTCAGTGTGCTTGCAGCAGCCTGAGGTTTCTGGAGCCATGAGCAGACCCAGAAATGCCGCTGGCCACTGGGTCTTTTCCTGCTATTTCTTTCCTTTTGGAAGCCCAGCATATATTTAGGATTAGGATAGGCCTTCCATCCTCAACTAAAACTCTTTAGAAACACTCACCGGCAGGCCAAGGTCTGTCCCCTAAACCCTGTCAGGTTGACAGACTTAACTGAGACACACCCACTCCTGCCTTTTGCCGGAGCTGGAGACATCCCGACAAGCATAACTAAGAGAGACATTCGGTGTGTGGAACACTAAGGCTTTCCACTTTGGAAAGGTGAGTGACAGAAATAAGGACGGTTCCAACAGCAGCATCAAATGACACTTCAGTCCTCCAGTCTAGCCAGCCCCTCTGGGAATCTCAGAAAGAAACATCAGCACAAACTGGAGAATTAAGTTCAACGAGTGCAGTGCTCGAAAGCAGACAGTGGGTTTGTTTTACTGTGGTGTTATGGGTTTTTTAAATTTTCCATTCTCCTCTCTGGGCCTCCAGAGTGCCGTAATAGCATTGTGTACACTGGGGCCTCCCTTGAGCATGGCTCTTACATCTTATCAAGGATCAGAACTGCCTGTAGCCTTAGTGAAGCAAATTCTTTACCCTTCCCTAGGGACTCTAGGAGAAGTGCATCTGGGAGGAAGAACCTGAAAAACTGCATTTTAACTAATGCTCCCTCTTAATGGTCACGGAACATGTTTTGAACAACACCACCCTGAGATGTTAACAGCTGAAACAAAGTTGTTCTCAAGATTTTAGGTTATTAAATAAATGATAGGTTCACATATGGACTTTTTAGTTCTTAAGATGTATTTTTATTTGTGTGCAGGTTTATGTGTATGCCATGTGTGTGCAGGAGCACATGGAGCCTAGAAGAGGGCACCGGATCCTCTGGAGCTGGAGTCCCAGGCAGCTGTGAGAGAGCTGCCAGATGCTGGAACCAAACTCTGGAAGAACAGGAAGTTCTCTTTAACCATGGAGCCATCTTTCCAGCCCCACACGTGGATTCTTTCCATTTTTGTCACAAGCACCAGGAAGCATGCACAAAAGTAGAAACCTGACCATTATAATTTAGATCTTGAATATCTCTAAATGGTCCAGATACCAAAGTATTCTTTGCCAGCCCGTCACTGGGGTGTGCGTGCCCTTGGAACCTATCTCTCCTCCTCCTCCTTGTCCTCCTCCTCCTCCTGCTCCTCTCCTCCTCCTCTTCTTCTCCTCTTTCTCTTCCTCCTCATTTTCTTTCTTCTTCACAGCTGCCATTAGCTAAGCAGTTTCCTCTACCACAAGCTTCTACCATAGTATACTGCCTTGCCACAGTCCAAAGGCAATGAGGCCAAATGACCATGAAATTTCCAGTCAAAATACATTTCTCCTCTTGGTAAGTTGGTTTTGTCAGATGTTGGGTCAGAACAACAAACCTGAGCCCACAGCAGGCATAGAAAACCGTGTAGAATAGACCACCCAGCTCTAGAAATTGTCCTTCTGCAGACTGGGTTTCATCTATTTCCCCAGTAACTTCTTGTCATTGCTGTTACTGTCTTTTCCTGAAGAATTTTAAAGACTATCAGAGACACATCACTTAACCTGTAAATATTCAGCAGCCAATTCTAACAACTACATGCTCCTTTTAAATCTATTCATTTGTTTCAGGAGGCTACATTGTTTGGGAGGAACTCCTAAGGAAAACTGGGTGGAATGAATCCTCATTTCTGACTGACGGGATGTCATCTTCACTTCTGCCCAATTCTCAGCTCCAAGATCGTTGCTAGGCTTCTGTCCTCCATTCCACTCCCATCTTGTTTGACCTCCTCACATATCTCAGATCCAAACCTTCAAGACATGCCCTTCTCTACTGCACCTTCCACTAGCAGCCAGTCTAGGCACCCCTCTGACACAGATGCCAGCGCACATGTCATATAACAGCAACATGGAACTTTCTGCCCCAGGATACATCTTTTATTCCCCTTGGGTACCATATATTCTCTGAGGGTAGTGTGGGGAAAGACACACACACACACACACACACACACACACACACACACACACACACACCTTCCTCCCCAGTGTCTCTCTACCATCTGACAACTGTGAGATCTTTATCTTTACTTTTCTGCAACTGCTCTTCCTTGCCCCTGTGTAAATCCTGCTTCAAAACTTCCCATTAGGTCAGGTGTGTAAATCAGGTTTGTAGTTCTGTGATCAAAAGCAACCTCGGGAGGAAAGAGTTTATTTCACATTGTAGTTGTAGTTCATCATGAAGGGAAATTGAGCTGGGAACCAAGAGACAGGGACCGAAGCATATGTCACAGAAGAGTGCTGTTCATTGACTTGCTTCTCAGGGCAACTTGCTTTCTTATACTACTCAGGACTACCTGCCTGGGGGGTGGCTCCATCCCCAGTGGATTGAAAATTATGAGGCTTCTTGATTCTCTATCAATAATCAAGAAAATGCAATGCCCCCAGAGACTCGCCTACAGGGGACATTTTCTCAATTGAGGTCCCCTCTTCCCAGGTAACTCTAGCTAATGTCAAGTTGACAAACTAACTAAATGGGACTCAAGGTCATTATGGCCCCTGGGTTTCACTAGGCACAGCTCATGGGCCCACTCTCTTAGCCCGACACGTCCTGGAAATCTCTGTACCCTTCATAATCTCTACTCCCATCTCCAAGCATGTTGGCGTCATATTCAATCAACATCTTACACCTTGTATCCTGCAAACTATAGGTGATTTATAACTGCCACTGACCAGTTGGCAGCCTTGCCCTGCAGTATTCTCCTGTAGATCTGCACTCTGCTGGCTTCAGCTCACGTGGTCATCACTTCACAGTCTCCCTTGCACGGTAACTGCCCCTTAAAGTGCTGTAAAGAAATCACTTCCTCTTCCGGCACCTCTTGGCTCTACACATCAGTTGTCTTCACCAACAGGGTTGAAACCCCAGGTCTAATGAACAATCTTGGTTAACGGATTTCCAGGAAGGGTAAAAATAAAATAAAATAAAATAAAATGCTTCCATGGCCTTCGGAGGCAAGGCTGCTTGTGTATCCCACATGACTAGCGTTGCCTTCACACTCAACACCAACTCTGAAAGCAGATCAAAGCCAAAGCCCATTTTTCTTCACCTATTCCATGAGGAGAGAGGAGGAGAGCAAGCTTGGAAAGCTACTTCTCCCTCCTTCTCTGAAGCTCGTTACAGTTCTTGGGGTTGAAGACCAGGGCCAAGCCCTCTCACCCAAGCAGAGAAGCCTGGCTACCAAATGCCTTCCATAGCTCCACAGTTATCCCAGCTTTGAATACCACTCCAAGGCACAGTGCAGGGAGCCAAGGTAAGGTTGTGGCAGGAATAAGGCGCTTTACCTTACCACTGCTCACCGACAGTTGTCAAAGTAAGGCTCAGTGGTATAGGGTAGACCTGAGAAAGTCTTTCAGGAGCACAGAGAAGAAGAAATTCAGAGAGAGCTGAGATTTCAGGATAAGGCATCTTGGGCCTTCTGGTCCTTTGAGGAACGGGAGGATTTGGCTTTGTGTGGCAGGGCAGCTTAATGCTATACGCATGCCAAGTGGATGTTTTAGAAGAGCTCACCCATGAAGCCAGGGATTATAAACAGGCTGTTAAGTGTGGCAAACATCCATTCTAGGTGACAGAGGTTTGGATGGGCTAAGCATCATCGTCATGGGTGAGTGGATGTCAGGGGCTCAGGGAAACGGTTGTTACCTAAAACTGTCAATCCTGGGGCTGGGAGGCCTGATTTTGAGCCTAAAAATCTACTAACCTTGGTGAGATCTTGTGTCTGAATAGGGCAGAATGAAAAACCACACACAGACTTGAGACTCATTCTCTTTTTAAATAATGTGTGGTGAATCAGACAAGAGGGTTCCTGTTAGAAAGTTTCATGGTACTCTCGCAATAAATGATGGATTCCTCTTTGGAACAGCACAATACAGTTTGAACACACGGTTTTCTGTAGCTACAATAGCCAGCTATCCGCCAGCCTTGCTACGGCCCCAGCTAAGCCACCTCCCTCCTTGTGGAGCAGACAAATCACCCCCTGTGGTCTTGTGCCCTGCCTTGCCCCTGAAGAACCTCCTTTTTTTTCTTTCCTTTTTTCTCTCCTTTATGTGCAGCTGGTTCCCACAGGCTGCTTTTATCAATATTTCAATTGGTTGTTGCTGACCTACACTTGAATCCAAATATTTGCCCCATTCAGTGTGAATTGCCCATTCAGCCACATGCTCGATTATGTCTGTGCCCTTTTGAGCAAACTGAATGTGCTACTTGACTATGTAATGCCGATATAACCTGGTCATTAGCAATGTTTGTCAGAGTCGACCATATATATGCAACAAGGAAGGACAGGGGACTGGGCCTGCTATTTCCTTCCAGTGCAGTCAGGGGGAAGGAGATGAAGTACACTTACCACAGCATATGTACAAACTACACCCATGCCCTTCAGAAAGGACCTGTATTCTACTAACAGCCAAACAGGTCATGAATCAAGGAGGGGTAGTTTTTAAGACTCACAATCTTATGTCTTCCCTGGGAAATTATCCTTTTTAAAATTAACATGGTTTTTTGTTTTTGTTTTTTTGCTTTGTTTTTGTTTTTATGGTGGCCCATTCTTGTCTTCATTGTTTAGATCAGACATGAATTGGAGTGAAGCGGTCCACACCCCTCGCCTCTGGTTAATATCCCCCTATCTTGATGGCCTGACATTCCTTTCCAGAGCAAAACTCCGGGCAGCACGGATCCGTCCAAGGCTTCCTCTTGCTTTCCTTACTTTTGTTAATTGTGCAGCTTTGACCATCAGGTGGCTGGCTGTAGTCCACACTGTCGTGGAGAGTAAGCCTGCTGCTCCTCCACCCTTTGTGTGCTGTGGCTGGTGCTCGGCAAGGTCCAGAAAAAGACTTATTAGCAGGGTGGGGGCACGCTCTGCCTGCCATGCGCATGCGCATAGAATTCAGAGCTGAGTAGCTAAAGGGGCAATCTTAACAAGCAATGGTAGAATGTAAGGAAGAGGCTAGACAAGGGAAAGAAGGTTGGGGACTTTGGCAAGACGTGAATGAGTTATAGGACAGTGACTAAGAAATGTAGGGTGAACAAGGACCATGTGGGCAGTTTTGCTGTGTGTGTGTGATGGATGCCTTAGTTCAGTGTAGTTTTGTCCTGTCCTAAAGGAAGATATTTCTAACTGGATATTACTTTGCAAAGGGAATCTATGCTCTGGTTTTAGGCAGAAAGGAAGCAGGCAAAAAGCTAGTTGCTTCAAACTTACCTACCACAATCCATATTTCACAGTGATTTACTTTGGGGCATCACACTTGAAACCACCCTCCCAGGAGAGAGATATTCCAAAGGGTCACACTTCTGTTCCCTACTGTGCCTGAAGGGAAAGGCTGAATGAAGCCCTGGTGCCAGGCAGAGGGGTAACGTATCTAGCAAGAAGAGAAACAATGTCTGGGGATGGAAAACAACCTACCCTGAGTCCAGTCAAGCCACACACACAAAAGCTGTAGCTTCCTGTTAGCTCCCTATGTATATAAACATGTCCTGCTAAATCTTCATCCCACAGAATGGTCAGGACTCCTCGCTGTTCCAATGAAAGCAACTTCAGCCTGTTGAGATCAAGTATGTTTTCATCGCTACCTTGTTTTTCTTACAGGTGCTACCAAAACACCTTGGGGAACCTAGAAGTTTAACTGGGGTTACTTAGAGGATTATGGATGAAGGTTATGTGCTGGTTAGTTTTTGTCAGCTTGACATGAGTAGAGTTACCTAGGAAGAAGGAACATCAATTGAGGATCCACCTCCATCATATTGTCCTGTAGGGCATTTTATTAATTGCTAATTGAGGTAGGAAGGCCCAGCCCACTGTGGGTGTTGCCAAGTCTCGGCAAATGGGCTTGGGCCATATAAGAAAAGTAGCTGAGCAAGCCAGAGGGAGCAAGGCAGTAAGCAGGCATTGTAGTCTGTGTTTCAGTTCCTGTCTCCAGGTTCCTGCTTTCAGTTCCTGCCTTGGTTTCTCTCAATGAAGGCCTGTAAAGTGTAAGATGAAAGAAACTCTTACCTTTCCAAGTTGCTTTTGGTCAATGTTTTATCTCAGTAAAAGAAAATCAAGCTAGAACAAGTTACTTAACAGGAGCAGAAATGACTCAGACAGCCATATCACGAAAGCCCACCCCAGTATGGGTGACAGCTCACAAAAGCCGGAAATTGTGAGCTCACTTTATAACTTGCAGATAGCTCAGTTGGTCTGAGACTGTCACTCAACAATTGTTACTGCGTATATAAGCTTGGGAGAAAGGGGAACCTGATCCACCTAGTTGGTTTAGGCTCTAAAGTGGTTCTCAACCTGTGAGTCATGATGTCTTGGGGTCGCGTATTAAATATCCTGCATATCAGACATTTATATTACACTAGTAACAAAATTACAGTTATGAAGTAGCAATGAAATAATTTTATGGTGGGGGGTCACCACAACATGAGGAACTGTATTAAAGTGTCGTCACAACATTAGGAAGGTTGAGACCCACTGGTTTGGAGACTTCCTGAAATTTTGAGTTGTTATCTCTTAAGTCTTAAGGAGAATTCCTGCTGGCTGAAATGCTTCACCTCCCTTCAGAGAACTCTGTGTCTTAATAAGATTCCCTCGAAGACAAGAAGGTTTTTATCTTAGAGGAAACAGTTATAAACAGAAACAAGAGTGACTATAAAATGCAGGCCAATTTCCCAGTGTTCAAGATCAGGAAGAGGCAATGTGATGTGCATTGCTTATGTGTTTGTACTTGTCCTTGAAGATTCCGAATCTTATCAGCAAAGGCATATATCTAAACAGCATAGGGATACATAGAAAATAAGAAAACAAATGTGTAGAGTAACATTCCAAGTGCTGCAATTATGGTCTGAATGAAACGAATAATGGCTAAAAAAAAATTTTTTTTAATCCGCCAGGTGTGATGGAGCACGCCTTTAATCCGAGCACTCGGGAGGCAGAGGCAGGCAGATCTCTGTGAGTTCGAGGCCAGCCTGGTCCACAAAGTGAGTCCAGGACAGCCAGGGTTCAGTTACACAGAGAAATCCTGTCTCAAAAAACCAACCAAACAAACAAAAATCCTGGCCCTCTGGGACTGATAGTCTATTCAAGGAGATAATCTGTGGATACAAATAGACAACGTCTGAGGCAGATTCTACTTAAAGGCACAAGAAGGTGATGTGGTTATTTGAAGCTGGAAGAAATCATGTACAAGTGCTGGGTATTTGTCACCTGTGTCTTGTACACTTCTACACTTCTGTCTGTCCAAAGTACAGCAAGCCTTTAGGCATCTTTTCTGTAGTCCTGTGATATAGCCAGCCTTACTGCTTTGTCTCCCTCTCCCCAGTAAACTGATGGCAGTGCCTGGACAGGGCAGGGAAACTGGACATTTTTTAAGCACCCACTACATCCCAGCCACTGCACTGGGCACTTCCAAACTGATTTCTTACTCATGTTTGATGGCTTTCACTCATCCACCTCATTCAAAATACTCATTGTCTCAATTTTCAAATCCCTCTCTCCAGCCTTCTGAGGTCATCTCCCTAGAAGCCAAGGAAGTGATCTGTGCGCCTGACCAATCATGGGAGCACTTGGTCCAGCCTGTGCTTCTGGCTTGCTTACAGTTTCTTAAACTGGCTGTGATGTTAATTGTGACTGTCCACCTGTCAGGATTTAGAATCACCTAGGAGACACACTTCAGGATGTGTGTCTGTAAGGGTTATTAACAGAGAGACTTCACTGAAGGGGAGAAACTCACTGTGGCTGAGGATTGCAACATCCTAAGCCATAGAGTCCTGGCCTTAATAAGAAAGAAGAAAGCCAGCTAGCACTGGAAGTCATGTATTTACTGACATCAGACTCAATGTGACCATCTGCCTCACACCCCTGATACCATGTCTTTGCCACCATGATGGACTGACTATACTCTCAAACCCTTTAAGTTAATTTTGCTAGATATTTTGTTACAGCAAAAAAGAAAATCATTAAATACTGTCTTTTTTTTTTTTCTTAGCCACTAGGATTATTTCCATGATCAGACAGTGCAAATCCTGTTTTGACTTTTCTCTGAGTTCATGTCCTTTATGCGTCTTCTTCCTGCCTTTCCATGTCCTCTAAGCAAAGCCGTCACAGCCTGTTCCACACATTGTTCTCCCCAGGAACAAACTTCATGGCCATTGCCCTTGAGTCATTCGAAAGTACCCTCAGCCTTTCTCCTATCTTGCATGAATCCCTGCAGAGGGAATTCACTTCAGATAAATCTACATTAAAATACAGCTCTACCAGTCACAGGTTGTGCAGCCTTTGGACGTCTTGCTCTCAGCACATGTAAAAAGAGATGCACTAGCTGAGCTAGCTGTCAAGGAAGATGAGCAGTGACAGAGGACCAAGAATGCCATCCAGTGATGCATGCAATGCTCTGGCATTGAGATATGAATATATTGATAAAAAGCATGCATTGCAGGGTTGTTTGGGGTTGCTTTCAATGATGACTTGTCTGAGCAAGAAACAGAAAAGAACCTGCTGCGCTTCTGGACTCTCTAGTCCCCTATGCTGCCTGCTGGTGCTCTGTGACCCAGAACGTAACTCAGCACCTTATGTCTTCATCTCTAAAATGCAGGCCAATAATCCTAAATACAAAGGAGGCTGAGGCAAGGGAGGAGTGTTAAAGTTCAAGGTCTGACTGGGCTACAGGCTGAATTCAAGGACAACCTGGACAAGTTAATAAAACCCTGTCTCAAAATAAAAAGTAAAAAGGTAAGTGTGGCAGAACGTTTGCCTAGCATGCACAGGGCCCCCATGCCAAACAACAAATAAGTAAATATAATAAAATGACGGACTTCATAGAATTCTGACAATTACATTGAGGAAATGTGTATGAGTCCCTGGTTTAGTGCCCAGTCATGGTGGGGGTGAAATGGAAATATAGGAGTTTTTCTGAGAATGATAGGGCCTTTCTTGGTTCCTAGTTCTTGGTTCTTAGGACACTAGGGTTCAAAACTTGATAGCCACCAAGTCAGTGGCATATGAACTCTTGTCTCTCACATTTGAAGAATGGAATTCACAGACCACAGAGGATGAATTTTAGAGAGAGATTTATTATTATGTATAATTGTACACTTAAAAGGGGTGGAGAAAAAGAAAGAGGAGGAGGGAGAAAGAGAGGGGGGAAGGAAGGGAGAGGAGAGAGAGAGAGAGGAGGTACCTGTATTGCAGGAGAGTTGCTGGTGTAAGACTTTCTGACTCTTGTTTTGACTCTTACTTTGTTTTGTTTGTTTGGGTGTTTTTGCTGTTTGTTTGGGGTTTTTGAGACAGGATTGCTCTGTGTAACAAGCCCTGGTTGTCCTGGATTCACTTGGTAGACCAAGCTGGCCTCGAACTCACAGAGATCCACCTGCCTCTGCCTCCCGAGTGCTGGGATTAAAAGCATGCGCCACCCCTGCCTGGCTGGGCTGGGGCTTTTTTTTTTTTTTTTTTAAATTTTTTTTTTTATTTCTTCAAGTTACATCTCAATCACAATCCCCTCCCTACTCCCCCCTCCAGTCCCACCCTTCCACCCTCCTCCCCCTCAGCCCCACCATCCTCTTCCCTTCTTTTTTTTTTTTTTTTTTTTAGTTTAAGGTATTTATTTTTCCCCCCAACAGCTCTCCCTTTCAGTCCAAATAATGGTTCTTTTTCTTATAACTATAAATACAATACAAAACAACAGAAATAAATAGGCCACGATTATAAGAGTTATATGGCTTAGCATACATTCCCAATGTCCAGTCCATATGTATTTGGCACCTGACTTTAACATTCTACTATCTAACCATCTCCATGAGTTTAAAGTTCTATATCTAACTCAGCTTTCATACTAACTTGCTTCATAATTTTAAAAATATCTTCTTAGATCCAGAACACCCTCTTGATTCCTAAACAACTCAAAATTTAACTATGAGACTCTAGCTATCTATTCTTCAACCACCTCAGAGACCTGAGAGGGATGAATATATCTGATTATATAGCAAGTGCAGGGCCTGCAGCTTCCAAAACTAAAAAAATGACATACCAGTGGCTGCCTGGACAGTTCCCATTTTCTCTC
>CAJQZJ010000363.1:133405-145614 GCA_907164525.1 Lophiomys imhausi | reverse complement strand
AAAAAATGACATACCAGTGGCTGCCTGGACAGTTCCCATTTTCTCTCCATACATTACAGCATCAATCTTCAGCCATTTGGCCCCATTTCTCTGACAGACATTGGTTGTAGAGCAGGAGCTTTTTAAAGGATTTATAGTAGAAACTGCAGTGAGGTACAGGGAGGAGATTGGGCTGTTCAGTACTGCTGGCCCAACTCTGAGGTGTCCAAGTGCCTCCTGTCAGTCTGAGGCATGTCCTGACATACAGCCTCTGGGCAGAAGTGGTCAATTTAGGAGAAGAGGTGACAAGGAGGTAGAACTCTCTTCTTCATTCCTGGCCCCGGGCAAGGACATCCTTAGAACTGTTGCTCTGGGGTCCCTGCCCTACCTGACCAGTTTCCACCCCTGTTCTCATCAAGTGCTTTACTTAATTTTCTTACAATTTTTGAGAAAGTACATGTTGTCTTTCTTTATCTTACCAACAAGAGACAGAAGTGACTTCCTGTTAGTAGTGAAAAGGTCACACTGACATTCAGGGCTTTCTCTGTGGTATACAACAACCCCAAACTAAGTTACTTATTGGTAGACCATTTGACTGGTGAACAGTGGGTCTAGGGAGAGAAGGGAAGAGTATCACAGGAATACTTGGACAGTTTTTTTTAAATAAATATTAGTGATCAAAAATCACATGAAGCTCTTTGGAGGAATAAAAATTGATAAACAAAAGTTTATTGTTAGATGTATATAACAAACTACTCTATTCATGATGACATAAGAGGAAGCCAAATTGCTTGTAACAACGTTAAATAATTCTGAATGTAGTTGTATAGAATGTGTGTTCGTTATCCAGAGCTGTCAAAGTCAATTACCATACGCTGGATGATTCAAAGACAGAAAAATGTTACCTCCCAATCCTGGAGACTAGAAGCCACAAATCAATGCATGTGGGGGCCACTTCTTCAGTAGGGAAGAATCTGTTGCAGTCCTTCCTCCAGGCATCTGTGGTTCATTAGAAACTGAAAGCTGAGAAAGAAATTGAAGAACCAAAATCAGAGGTGGGACTCATGCAAAAGTACATTACAACCCAACAGCTTCCAAGGCTGTGCAGCCTTGTCAATCTCTTCAGTTTTTCTGAGTTTCTTTTTGAGTGCATGACCTGTGCCCATATTCCTCCAGCTCCCTCTGAGGCAGATAGGAAGACAAGGAAAATTATGGAGACCCGAGAAAAGAAAATAGCCTCCTCCTGCAGTTTGCTCCAGGTCTCTCACCAGCCAGGAGTCAAGAATCACAGGACAATTAGCACTTGCTGTGAGGGATGCCTACGTAGGTAGTAGACAAGACCTTCCTTTTATATAGAGGTGTTCCAAATGAGAATGTTCAGATAGCAAAATTCGGACTGGGTGTGGTGGCACACGCCTTTAACCTCAGCACTTAGGAGGCAGAGGCAAGTGGATCTCTGTGAGTCTGCCGCCAACCTGGTCTACAGTGTGAGTTCTGAGCCAGCAAGGGCTACATAGGAAAATCCTGTCTCCGTGGAACAAATGAGGAAACTAAAGGCTGAGAAAAAAGTGAAGGACCAAGATCAATCAGAGGTGGGACCCATCAAGATCCATACTCAGCCCACTGTACCCCCACACCACTTTGTTGAGTACTTCTGCCCACTAGAATAAACAAAACTGTTTCTGTTGGGGTTTTTTTTTTTTTTTCCTCTTTGGTTCTCCATCATTGGAGCTGTCTTGACTGAACCATTCTGAGATTTATACATTTCTGTTTTTCTACCCCCTTTATCTCTCTATCTCTCTGTCTCTCCACCTCCTCCTCTTCTCTCTCCCTCTCCCTCTCTTTCTCTCCTGTACTCCCATTCCTCCCCCTCCTTGTCTTTTCTCTGTCTGCTTGTGCTTTAGAATTAACTGCTCCTTTGGGCCCAGAGCGTCCTATTTCTGGCTCTTGGATGCACCCTTACATGTGTGCTATATCACTTTATATATAATATAGATGTCATTAGCACTAGATTGATATTGCTGGAAGTGCTCATTGCCTTCTTCAATCACATATTGAATCTGAGCCAGTGTAAATGCACTTGACCTCTCTAGATGTTACCAGAAATCAGCCCAGCCTTCAAAAGTGAAAGAATAGTGTTTCACCCCAAGCGTATGCCCTAGCAGCCTCTGGATCTCTGCTTGCCCTAACCATAAATCTGAGTCACCTTCTGGGCTGCAGCCTGTAAAACTGGCTTCTCTTGACACTTGACACCTATATCTTCCCAGAATTGTTGCACCAAGTAAGAAAAGGCTTTCTGAAGGCTGAATTCCCAAGGCTCTGTAACATCCACTTGCTCCTGACTCAGGGCTCACCTTCCTATGTCTGCCCCAGTAAGGTGCTGGGCCAGTAGCCCAGTTGCTCAATGTGTTTAATGTGCACTCACCATTCCATTTCTCCCTGGAAACAGCAACATGCATGGCGCCCTTCAGAACTTGTGTTAGAAAGCACAAATAATAAATTATTAGGGAAACAAAGACAGAGCTCATGGAGAACCGATCGCTCTGTGGGTAAATAGAACCCCACTGTGTATTAAACAAAAAGTAAACCTCATTTTCTTTTGGATAGTTAAGTTGCCATCAATTCAAATAGAGAACAAGCCCCTGGACATAGTTAATAGTCCGCAGACTGGCCAGCCCGGGCTTTGAAAGCATTTCAGCTTTCCTGAAGTGCTGCTCGTACCCAATTATAACTCACTACTCACCATCTTCATAATTTAAATCTGTCCGCCCCTCAGGGGGGAAAATTTTTTGCTAATCAAAGCCATGAATGCACCTTTTTCCTTTTGACAGCATTCAATTAAAGCTAAATGGTCGGTTTTGAATGAGTTACTGTGAAGAATAAAAGCATTAATGAGGTAATTTCATTATGGAGACTCGTCCAGGCCTATGTGAAAATGAGGGAACTAAATGGGGGGGAAAGCTGCTGGGGAAATTAGTGTTTCTTCCACCCTAATTAATGTTTGGGGGCATTTAGTACAGGCACCAAATTAACTGCTCCAAAGAACTCTCATTGAAAAAAAATACATTGTTACTCTCTCCTGTAATTAGAAGACAGTACAAGGAGAACCCTCTGGGAGTATAAAGCTGGCCTTTAACTTGTTCTGAGGGCCACCGAAAACACACTATTAGAGATCTGGAATTTAAGGAAGCAGGCATACAATATGGGATTGTTTAGGTCCTTGGACTCTCTGAGAAGTAAACAGGTAGCCTCTGAATGAGGAATTATGAGACTCCTGGGGGGCCTGTCTTCCCAGCCAAACAGTCTTAAATGCATCCAAAAGGAAGAAAGAAAGGTGAATAGGCCCAGTGTGGGTCGCCCCGAGAATGCTCAATGCCTGTCTTAAGTGATTACATGATGTTGCTCCCGCCCCTCTCACCGAGTTATCTTTACACTGCTTTTGTCTGCCCTAATTGGAGCTGATGAGGTGCTAATTGGAGGCCTTTTTAAAAAGCCCACGACTTTAATCATTAGAAAAGCGAGGGAATCTGAAGGAGTGGAGTTAATGAGACGGCGAGAAGAGACAAACTGTATGTAGCTCTACAAAAATAAAACTAGGTTTGTGTGCCTGCAGAGGGAAGTTTGACGGAAGGGGGAAAGGAGACCAGGGCATTTAAAAAACCTTTCCAGAACATTGTCACAGAGCAGAAGAGGACGCATCTTGTTACTGCTGCAGTTTCTACCTTTTAATTTCCATCTTGGACCTGATCTCAGTCAGAAACCTTCATGTCCTAACTCCCTGGTTCCCTTTTCAAACTGTAGGATAGAGGGAGGTAGAAAGCAAGCCCCCTGCTGACCAGTATTTTGCTTCTCAGAA
This sequence comes from Lophiomys imhausi, assembly GCA_907164525.1. Taxonomy (NCBI): domain Eukaryota; kingdom Metazoa; phylum Chordata; class Mammalia; order Rodentia; family Muridae; genus Lophiomys; species Lophiomys imhausi. The sequence goes on along the minus strand of CAJQZJ010000363.1, from coordinate 141,779 downwards.
AGAAGATTTTCTCTGAGCCCTTTGGAAGTGGCTTGCCATCTTTGGAAGTGGAAAAGGTATCTTCAGCAAATTCCCCCCCCCACCCCCAACCCCATAATAGAATCACGAGGTGGAGACAAAAACCCAGGCTTGCCTTACCGGCATGACCCAGAGTTGGGTCTATTCTGATTTGGGGTCTTATTTGGTGGAGGGTAGGTGCTGTTGTTATTATTGATCCTCATTGCTTTTTTTTTATATATATTTCAAGTCTCTAAAATGAAACAAATAACTTAGCAGAAAAATCAATGTTTAGCATATATTTACATACAAGGTACCGTTAATTAATTTTTGTTTGTTTTGTTTTTTGTACCATAGAAATGGAGTGGCAGACAGAGAGGAGCCGTGTGTAGTGCAAAAGTGGGTTTCCAGAAACATCTTTTAAAGGACACTGAGCCTGGCCTGCTCTGTAAAAGGATCCCTGGGAAGCCAGGACACCATGAGAATTTGAGGGTTAGCGTGGAGCATGGGCTTTATCCAGGCTCCCTCCCACAGTCTGTTTCCTGACCTCTGGGAGGATTTTATAGGTGTTTGTGGAGTATTTTATAGGATTTACAAAGCATGCCGTGGAGTTAGCACCTCTTAGAGTATTTCACACTTGTGGTTAAACCCTTCTTGAAGGTTAATTTCCTGACACACTGTGACCCACTTGAGGCCAGTGACCCTGCCATTTGTCTTCTGCCCTCACCTAAGTAGCTAAATGTTTCAGTCACGTTTTCCATACTGCCTTAATGTAAAATCCATGCTACAGTACATCAATCAAACAAATGCAAAACTGACACGACACTGTTCAGCCTATAAACTTGAGCACGTGATACACACAAAAGTTCACTAGATTGAGTTTTATCCTCGTGAAGTGCACAGATATCTGTAAAGAGCTTAGGATCATGCCCGAGCTGCAGTTGGGGGCTAGTCATTCAAAGCTAACACAGGGGGACTGGGAAGAAGAGGAGAACAGAGAGCTCCAATGGCAAAAGTAACTTGTGCAAAACAAAAGATGAACTGGATGTGTAAACTACAGATCTAAAGAAGAGAAGAAAGGAGGAGATACTTAAAGCGAATACTGTCTATGACCGGTAGAGACTCAGTGCTAGAAAATGCCTATCGGGTACTCCGATCCCAGACCACCGTTCCTCAGATTCAGTGACAGGTTCAAAATATTTTAGGTCACAAAAGTGGCTAAGACTGTACCACATTCTAGATCTTCTTCAATTAACAAGTTTGGTACTGTTTTTATTTCTTTTTTTTTTAAAGATATATTTTTGTTATATGTGTATGATGGTTTGCCTTCATGTATATATGTAGACTGTGTGCACTCCTGGTGCTTACAGAGGCCAGAAGAGGATACTGAATCCTTTGGAACTGGAGTTATGAATGATGCTGTTATGAACAACTACCGTGTCAGTCCTGAGAATCAAATCCAGGTTACCATAAGAGCAGAAAGTGCTTCTTAGTTCTTAACTGAGCCATCTCTCCAGCACCATGATGCTATTTTTTTTTAATAGCACAGGGGGATGACTCACAAATTGAAGAGTTTGCCAGTCACCTGCTGTGAAGTTCCTGAGTAGATTAGATTAGACCACGGGAGGCCAGATAAACTAATGTATGTACCTACATGCATTTATACAATGTACTGACTGACACTTAGACCTACATGTCAGGCCCATCAGTGGTGTGGAAGGATCTTTTTATTGACATACACAAATGTATACCTAAGAGGAAATCCAATGTGTTTGCTGACTTGACTCATTCAGTCATTCCTTTATCCATGCATTTAGCCTACAGAAAAAAAATTGAGATATTCACAATATGGAGGTAAACAAAACCTGGCTGGCCCAGCCTACCCTTATGGAGCTTGGTGTCCTGTGCCCAAGGCAGACATTTCTGTAAGATCTCCAGCCCAGATACACTGATTCCTGAAGCTGTACAAGGTGTCTGTGTGCTGTGTCAGGGTGGATGGTCATTGTACTGAAGACTTCAAGTGGTACTAAGTTGGATGCTTCCAAAACCCAAGCCCTGTCATCACAGGCACCAGAGGCTCCTCTCCCAGCTACTGGCGAAGCAGTTTCTAATGAGTTAATGAGCAGCCTAGGCATGGAGGATGGAGGGCAAGGAGCAGGGGGGAGTAAATCTGATAATCTCCACACATTAGCAGATGCTCCAGCAGGAGGCTGGGGAAGCTATTTGCCAGTTGGTTGCAGCTTCTGAAAGAGCCATCAGAAGGGTCAGTCCATGTGGCCTCCATCAGTTCAGTGACCATATTTTCAGTGATAGTCATAATAAAACCTGGGACACATAATCTATCAATGGTTTTGTGATTTAATTTGATAAAAATAACTTACACAAACATTAAATTGAACTTAATTATACAACTTCACAAGTGGCGTTCTTAGAAAAAAAATCTTCATATGAGGGCAGGGGCTCAGGAGAGCCAGAACTGAATATCTTGGTATTATAGCTTGAGACAGAGACAAAGAGTCCCAACTTAATAGAAAGTCCCGCCAGCAGCAATGTGGGAGGCTTCTCCAGGTCCTCACCAACATTTGTAATTTGTCTATTTTAGTGGAGGGGGTCGTGTGTGTGTGTGTGTGTGTGTGTGTGTGTGTTATATTTGTGTGTTCTTGTGTGCAGGTACATGCATGTATGTGTACATGCATGTGGAATCCAAAGATTAATGTCACATGCCTTCCTCAATTGTATCCCACCTTAGTTTTGAGACAGAGTCTTTCACTGAACCTGGAGCCTATCAGTTTGGGTAGACTGACTGGCCAATGACCTCCAGGGATCTGTCTACCTGTCTCCCTATCTTTAGATGCTCACTACCATGCCTGGGCTTCCTTGGGTATTAGTGATCCAAACTCAGAGCCTCACACTTATGTGACAGACACTTTACCAATGGAACCATCCTCTCTCTCCTAAGTTCCTTTTTAAATATTATTTTTATTTTGTGTGATACTGGAGCCTCAACACAGTGTCATATGTGTTAGCCAAGCCCTCTCCCACTGAGCTACATCCCTGCCTTGTCATTTCCTTGTTTAAAAATACTATAACAATTTTTTTTGTCTCTAGGGGATCTTATGATATACAGCCCAACACAGCCAGTCTGCCCAGGAGTTGGGCCCAGGAGCTGCTGAAGCACTCGGCTCATCTGTTGGAGAAGAGCACATACATTCTTTTTTTTTTTCTTTTTAAAATTTATTTATTTATTGCTTCAGGTTACATCTCCATCATAGTGTCCTTTTTAACCCCTCCCAGTCCCACCCTCCTACCCTTTACCCCCTAACCCTTCCATCCCAATCCTCTGGAGTGGAGTGTCCCTACATAACAGTCCCCCACCCCAATTCAGCAGTCATATGAGGGCCAAGAGCCTCCTCATACACTGGGGGCCTACAAGGCAGCACCACTAGGGAAAAGTGTCTCATTGACAGGGAGAGAAAAAAAAAAAAGTGTCCATGTTCCCTTTGGTGCATTGGTTGTAGTATAGCTATCCTGTACTATATAGCTAAAATCTGACTATAAGTGAATAGATTCCATGTGCATCCTTCATACATTCTTAGGGCTGCCCACGCCCACTGGATTAGACTAGACTTTGTGTCTATCCAGTGCTGTTTTGAAGACTGCCATTGGTCCTCCAGACCAGCCCTCCTTGTGCTTTGCTTCCACAGGCCAGGCTCTCTCAGCCGCTTATCTTCCCACTTCAGGGTCTTCCTTCACTGTCCCTTCTGTGAGACACCTGCCTCTTTATCTTCACATGTGGTCCATGTATCCATCAAATCAGGTGGCATCCACAAAAAGGACTTCTCAGCACTGTCTACTGAAGGGCCAGATCCCCTTCTGCACTGTCCCACTGCTCTGGTCACTTTAAGACCCGTTTCTCTGGTTTTGTTTGCTTGCTTCTGTGGCATTTATCAGTTTCATAAATGGAAATTTCCTTAAAGTTGTTGACATCCTTATTGGGTTGGAGTTCAGAATGCAAGGCCTCAAAGCCTCAGAAAGTTTCTCTCTACCCCTCTCTTACCCTTCTGCTTTGCCGCTTTCATCCTACCCAGCACAAACCTAGAAGCCAGAATTTCTTTTCCCCAAAGCAGGTTATAGGTGCTAGAACCTTTCTCCCTCAGATCCAACCACAAAGGGTGAAAACATTAGGAAGGAAGTGTCACCTATCTTTGCCTGAGAGCTGGCCAAAAGGCCTTCTCTGGACTACCTTGGAGAGTAGTAAATTATAAGATCAGAAGGCTCTTGTCCCAGAATGGGAGAAAGGAATGCTACAACTAAGGCACCAAGAAGGGGCTGGGCAGATGGGCCTGCTGTTTGGCTCATGGTCTACTTCCATTACCTCAAGTCCTTGTTATTCAATCCTGTTCCACAGGGCTGTCCCTGATCTATCAAATCAACCTGTCTTCTCATCATTCTTTATGATGGGCAGGAGAAGGATCAACCCTCCCTTGCATTCCTCTCCAGTTGTCTGTCTCTCCTGGACGTATGTAAATGATAAAGAGTTCTTGTCTACATTATTCATGGCTGTATCCATAAGTCGCAACACAGCACTAGGTGTTGTTCATAAATGGCACAATGAATGCTTACTGGATGAGTGAATGAGGTAATTAAAGTTACAGGTTCCCTTCTGGCATAGCCCCAGTATTTCAAGTATAGCCATGCATATCTGAGATTTAATCCAGGAATTACAAGTTATTGTCAGCGTCATATATATGGAGCACCTTGTTACGGACTCCTGGGTTACTTACAGTCATTAGTTGAACTGCTGCAGGAGAGCCCAGCCTCCCGGTCAGATCTGCTTGTTGTCTGGGTTCCAAGGTTTACTTTCTGCTCTAGAGTTTGAAATCTGTTTACGAACACTCAGAGAAAGAACAGATTGCCTGCTTCCCTCTGCCAGTTCCATTTCCCTGAGTAAACATGCACAGCCCTTCAAAAGTCTCAGAGGAGGGGCACACAGGTGTTCCCTCACCCAGTCCCTGAGGAGCCCGTGTGTCTTCTTACCCATGTGTTTTCAATCAGCAAAAAACTCTCTTCCATTTCCTCTATGAAACTGGCATCTCATGTTTCCTTTATTTTCTTTTACATGTATTTACTTATATATTACAGTGTAAACATGTATACCACACTGTGTATGTGGAAGTCAGAGGGAAACTTGCAGAAGTCAGTTCTCTCTGCACTGTGTGAGTCCCAGAAATCAACCTCAGGCTTGGGAGTAACTGCTTTCACTTGCTGAGCCACATCACCAGTGTCTTCATTTAACTTTTACCTTTAGGCCAATGACTCAAACTTTTTCTGGACTTTCTCTGAACCTCTGCTTCTCATTCAGTAATCCAATGTGGGTTTCAACTTCCCAGAATGCTTTGAGCTTTGCTGTGGCAGACATGTTCCCTTTTGCCTTTCCTACTAGTCAACACTTACTGCTCGTTCCTGCCTTAGCCACCTTTCTGTCACCATAATGTTGTTTTCTGTAACTGTGTGTTTTTCCACCCATGCCCCTGTAACAGAAATAATGATTCTGAGGCTTTATTATTATATACAAACATCTTGGCCATAAACTTTGGCTCATTCTCCAACTAGTTCATAACTTGATTACCCCGTTATTCTAATCTTTGTATGCCACATGGCTGGTTATCTCTGCTCAGCTTTTGAGCATCTGTTCTCCTCCAGACTTCCCAGGCAAATTCTCCCATGCCTCACTCTATCCCAGCATCCACCTCTCTTTCTACCAGAACCCCTCCCTCCTATTTCCTGCCTAAGCTATAGGCCAATCAGCCTTTTATTGATAGGTAAAGCTTCCATACAGACACAAGACATTCTCTCCACCACATAAACAAATGCATGAGGTAATTAACTAATCAAGAGAAAAGGCATATTTTCTCTCATGACTGTAGGTGTTTCAGGACACAAACAGTTGTTCCCTTTGCTTTGGGCTTGTAGAGGCACATCATGGTAGATGTGTGTGGCACAGGACATGACAAAGAGGAAGAGAAAGGCTAGAGAGATGGCTAAGCAGCTAAAAGTGCATGCTGCCCTGGCAAAAGACTGGAGTTCTGTTTCTAGCACCCATATAAGGAGTCTCAGAACTGCCTGTAACTCCAGCTCCAGGGGATCTAATACCTTCTGTCCTCTGCAGGTACTTGGACCCATGTGCACATACTCCTACACAGAGATAAACAAAAATAAAGTAAATCTTTTTTTTAAGAGGAAACAAGAGTAGAGTCCCACTTTCTGAGCGTATGTCCTCATTAACTAAAAGATCACCCACCAGGCCCCACCTTCCAAGGTTTCCAATACCTTCCAATGACAATGAACTAAGGACTAAGCATTTGACACCTGGCCCTTAGAGACACAGCACTTGGGATCCAAACAACAGTAATCCCTTCATCATTAACATCGTTTCCTACACAAACATCTGACTTAGAAGCCACAAGTCCCAAAAACTAGGCAAAGTGAATTGAAAATGAACACAGAAAGGGAACATATAGTTATACACGCAAGTGTGGTTTAGAAGTGTTCAGAGAAAGGGTGTGCATGAGGTCTGACAGACATGCCCAGTGGGTTAGGGTGCAGAAGAAAAGCCTAGACTAAATGTAGAGTTCACTTTGTCAGAGGAGGGGCCGGGGCGGGGTTTAGGGAGGAGTAGAGAGGGCACTGAAGAAGTAGAGGGAGCTGAATTTTCTACTCCAGCTCTCAGGGTTCTCTTTGTATAGCTTTTGGTTTTTACTCTTCACATGGGGTGGCATCTCCTTGACTCATTTGCTGGGACTCTTCCACCTTTACCAACCTGGCCACTTAATCTGAAATTTCAGCCCAGCCTGGGCTAATGGAGGAGACTCAGATGGACAATACTCCTTCTGCCTTCTTTTCCCAAGTCCCTTGGGCCACTCCTCTCAGGTAATAAACAAGGCGGTCCTCAGAGGAAACCAAGTTGTAGGTCAGAGAAAGTACTGAAAACAACAGATTCAGCAGGGCAATAGGCAAAATTCATAAAGCTTGGCCTGGCTTGAGCTCACTGCAGGCTGTATAGAGCTGTGTAAGCCTGGTCTGGGAGAGCAGCGATAATTATCTCCATTCCTTAAATGTTTTTTTTCTCTGTTGGCTTTTGGAGGCATTTTTCTCTAACACCAAATTACTCAATAGCCGTATAATTGTTGTGTCCATTTCCTTGGCTCCGATGGGTGGGAGAGCCAGTTATCTTTCCCAGTTCATTAGCCGACTGGCCTTTGCATTAGCCAGCGTTGGGGGGTTGCCTCGGAGACAAAGCTTCCTGTGGGTAATCCAAGATTATCCAGCTCTTTGTCCTGCATGTGACCCATAATTACTTGCTAAATTAGAACGGTTTTCTGGAAATCACAAGCAGGGGTTAATATGTTCTTCCAGAACTGGTCAAGCTAAGATGACACTGAATTCAGAGGGAATTCAAGTCACATGATCCCTGAAGGCGTCTCTTTGAGTAAGAAGATGAACTCTCCCACTAGGAAGCACTGCGCCGCATAAAGGCCCCTGTCACTCACACAACCTCTGCCTGCTTTTCTGGTTGTGGTTTAATCTCATGACAATTCACTATGTCAATATTGAGTAGACTCATTCTGCAACAAGAGTCTGCATCCATTTGTCTTTGATAACTGCTTTACACTTCAGTACATATCTCTCCTGTAACTGCCATTTTTCCTCTGCATTCTCACAGTTGTAATTAATGTACCAATTTGGGACAAACAAGGAACTAACAGAAAACACAGAAGGAGAATGTGTTGCGCAAAAAAATTGTTTGGGCACTGACATATCCTCCCTAAGATTTTATAATGAAAGGAAGTGTAGGTATAGAACACTCCTAATGAGAAGCCTCTTCAAACACTTTTTTGTAAATAAGTGTCATGCCCGTGAATGCAAATGTAGATTGAGAACTATCATAAACACACATGTAACAATCTTAGACGTTTATCTATTTAAACTGTGAGTGAATATACTGAGGAGAGTTCCAGAAATAAGGAGAATAAAACGCTATCTTAGTAAGGAAAATAAAACATGATCTTAAAATGTGAAATGAGTAGGTTTCACCACAAGAATCTCAAGCTTAGAATAGTACAGGGCCTGAGATCTCATAGTCACCCGTCCAAAGGCATTTAGGAAACCAAACTGAGTCACATTAGAGTGAACCAATGGGTGATTTGACCGTTCAGCTTTCTACTTGCTGGACTCCATAACAAGTTCTGTGTTGTCATGATTATATTTCTCAGTTAGATATCACTTTGAAAATCTTTATGTACCTAGTGTGCAGAGAGTGTCCTGAGGCTTCATTTTGTTGAGTCATAATAGTGTCCAGAGACATAGGCAGATGGAT